>BQNB010081607.1:0-28402 GCA_026074375.1 Tanacetum coccineum
AAGTATATATTGCAATTTTATTGCATCCACATCATATCTTGTAAATCTTGTAAAGTTGTGTAGTTATTAGGTTTTGGTGATTGTTGTTAGTATAGTTGGATCTTGGTGATCCTTTCTAGTAGTGTTAGATAGTTATGACATAAGTAGTGTGGTGAGGAGAAGTTGTGAAGGTGTGAAGGTGTGAAGAAGTTGTGTAGTTGTGATCAAGGTGTGAAGCTAAGTTGTGTAGTGAAGTTGTGAAGTAGTCGTGAAGTTGTGAAGTCGTGAAGTTGTGTTGTGATAGATTGGTTCTAGCTAAGATTAGAACTCGACATCTAGCTTAGTGTCGGAAATTGATATAAGCAACGTTGTGTACGGTTTTCTCCGCCATAAAGGAGCTTGTTGACATAGTGAAGAAAACTCTCGAGTTAGGTGCTCGGGGAGTGGAGTAGGCCGAAGAGGAGCTTCGTAACCGAACCACTATAAATCCTTGTGTTGTGGTTTGATCTTTCCAACTCTTATCTTTTATTTGCTTCTACATATTTATATTGTTCATATTATGCAAGTATTGAATTCACAAAAAGTCGAATCTAAGTTTTCATAAACAAACATAAACATTAAATTAAAAAGCGGTAAACTATTCAACCCCCCTTCTAGTTTTCCACAATTGGTATCAAGAGCCACGTTAAACAAGATTTTTTAAAATAAATTGTATTTTAAAACTTGAATCGATCTATGGAATCGGAAAAATATTTAGAAGGGCAATCTATGCAAAGACCACCACTATTTGAAAGTGATGGATTTATTTATTGGAAAAATAGATTCAAAACTTATGTGAAGTCAAAAGATCTAGATCTTTGGCATGTTATTACCGATGGTGATTTTCCTCCTATTCAAAATAATCCCGAAACTAAAAAGGATGAAGTTGTACCTTTTTATAAACAAAACGATGATCTTAAAAAGAAACTTGCAAAAAATAATGAAGCTAAAATGGTAATTTATAATGCTACCGCACATCAAGTTTTTGGCGCCGCCGCCTGGGGAATAGTTAGGTTTTGATCATAGTTTAGCTTAGTTCTACTTGCTTGAATCCTTTCAAGTGAGAATTTAATTTCCGCATATTAGCTTTCTTGTAGTCTATATTTTTCTCTGTGCCCTTTATTCATAACATTTGTAAATTTAAATGAATAGTTATGGTTATTCTAGCGTAGGTAGGGGGGGTTGGTGTATTCTTACGTAATCAACCTCTTGGTCTCTCGGCGACAACTTCGGAGATGAATCGTGGACTCGTTTTTCAAGACTTAATCCAAAAAGTCCGAATCATAACTTAGTAATATGGACCCTAATTGAAATCTTTCTTAAACATCTTGACTCGTTATACCATCATATCATTAATTTGATAGCAGAAGGGGATCTTAGGAAGTTTAGTGATATAGGAGCATGGTATGCCATAGAGGATTGTGCCTAATATGATAAAAAATATAGCAACCCAACAAGCGCTATTTCTGATGAAACAATAGCAAATCCAAATGCTCAAATAGTTGGGGATGATATGGTTAGGGTACAGGTACCTAGGTGTAGGTATGGTTAAGATTATGGATAAGTTGTAGATGGCCTAAGTACGATGGACAATGAGGTAGGGGTTACAAGCCCTACGAGTACCACACAAACCTTACCATCATTTGAGGAATACACACCGCCCGTGATTTACTCAGAAGAAGTAGAAAAGACTTTAGGGACCCCGATAAAGGTAGAACCTTTAAACGAAACAAAACTAGAGGAAGTAGGCTTTAATTGTAATCACAACACTCCTCTTAGTTCTAGGAAAGTTTCTAGTTTTGATAGATCGGAGCCTCAACATTTACAAAATAGTCCATCCTTAGATGTAAGTCTATGAGACGTAATAGGCCCCGAACCACCCATCAAACCACATAGTCCGGATAGTTCTAGGATGAAGGTAGTAGATTATTTAACAACTCAAACACCGCCTTCACCTCACGTGGCAAATTCCCATCCTAAGGGTGTGTATAGTTATTATAAACCAGGTATAGATAACCCTAAGAGACAATATGGATTTAAATCGGGTTTATTAGGAAAAAGTGTATCCCTAGGTGTTGATATTTCAAATTAGGAGATGTTTAATGATGATTGGGGATTAGAATCTAAGGATGTTTCTCCTCTAGGAAAAGAACTTAGTTTATTTGATAAGCCAAATAAAGTAAAGAGAGGTAGAATTCTAGAAGCACACCGTTTAGAGTCTATTCTTCAACAACAAATTTCTTAACGTATGGCTCCTTCTCATCATGATGGTGTATACCGTTACTATCACCCGCACTTGAACTCAAGTTTAGGGAAACCCTCCCCATTATCGGTTAAACAAAGGTAGAGTCAGGCTCGTGACTCGAACAAAAATAATCGCTTCTTGGGAGGCAACCTAATTTCCTTTTCTCGTAAATTAGGAGTGTCAAGTATGTTTTAATTCTTCATAGTTTGTTTTATTATGTTTGAACTATCTTGTAATCATGCTTTGTATTGTCTTTAACCTCGTCTTAATTTCAATCAAAGGTATTTTGCAAACAATAAGTGTAGGGGAATTTATCCGGCTTTTGAGCCAAATTCAAACATGTTAAATGAATTGTTTAGATTAATTCGCGTCAGTTTCGAGTCATATGATTGAATTGTTAAATCTCAGGTTTTGTACGGCCACTTATAGAAGAATTAACTTATGGAATCAAGTGCAGGAAATTTTTCATCAAAAACAAAAATTTCGTTTTCACATACTGTGGAGACAGCGTCACGATTAACACGCGACGCCGTCACCACAACACCTGTGACGGGGTCACACCAATCCCAACGGTGTCAAACGCTCAGGTCCAGAAAACCTAAAGTTTTTAATTATTTTTGAAATTAAAACTTGCATAACATTTAATATATGTATTCTTCTGTATAAACCTGCAAAAAAACCGAATGAGTTTAAAAATTATTTCATCCTATCTATCGAGTCGAACCCTAAATTCATATTGTATATTGGTAAATCGCACATTTTATGCTTTGTATAGTTGTCTTTGTCTTTGATTACATGTTATATTCGATGGGAAGAAGCTTGGAAGTTCTTAGGAAGTTTTATTGGATGATTCTCGGAGGACGATTTAACCAGTTATCGCATATTTCTTCTCCAATAAACCAGGGGGTACTAGTTTCTTTTCCTTGTTTTTCTTTTTCCCCTTTATTGTTGTAAACGGGTACTTTAGAGAACATTAGGGACATTTGCTTCAAATAAGTGTAAGGGGAAATAAGCCTTAGAAACTATTTCTTCATTTTTCATTACTTTGTCCTTAAAAAGATGGGTAATATATCGAAACATAGCATAAAAGGGTGATTTTTACCAAAATTTAAATTTTTTTACGACACATGCCAACAAAAACCAAAGTTATTATTAGGTCCCCATGGATAGGACTTTATAGGACTAGCACAAAAACCCTCAAAAAATTCCACCCCCACAAGTGAGGTTCGCACTTAGATATTATACCTTTAGCTTGGTTCGACGTTAAGGAGTGAGCAATTCATGTGGGTCTATCTCCGTCATTAACGGGATGTGTATGTGTGGTTTTGTCGCCTTTTTTAGAACAATGGTATCGGTTACTTTAGGATTATGAGAGTGTACCGGTAGCATATTAAATTCTAGAACTTATTTTTGTGATGCATCCCGAGATCGCATAATGAGTATTAGGATTTGCTTGATAAGAGGCATTAGGATTAACCCATGTTTTAAACCTGTAACTGTTATGATGGTCACCTCGATCATATAACTATCCCATACCCTTGCCATGCACTCACCTTTAGTGCAGGATACCCTAGTACAACCCTTCGAGCCTATTCTTTTTCAAAGTTCTTGTAATTTTCTAGTTAATCTGGACTATTAATGAAGAGCATTGTCACCCTTAAACCAATCGTTACACCCAAAAATCCTTAGCCTACCATATATGTACTCGCTTTTAGTACATTATTATGTTTTAATCCAAGTTAATTATTGAGTCACGGTTGCTAAGTCCTTATTCCTGTTAATACAGTTTGGGTCGATTAGATTAATGGTAGTATTTATTTCGCGGAAGATGTGGGGAAGAAAGTTAAGTCAATACTCCATATGTTTGTCATAGGATATCAATCTATTTTGGTCCACCAAAATCGGGTATTAGTTAGATTGTTAAATATCAAGCATGTAAAAGCATAAGTGTAGGGGGTTCGTTGTTATAAACCCATTTGTGATGTACTATGTTATTAAAAAAATGAGAAAAAGAAAAAGAAAGAGATTGATGTGGAGTTTTGGAGAGTTTGCATTTCTTCGTCCGAGTCTTGGTTAGCAACCAAAACAAAGTGTGTTCGTGAAAATAATTTAGCTTAAACCTTTCCAATCCAAATTCACCCAAAGACACCTAAATGTAACCCTTCCCTTTACCGTTTCCATTATATTTCTCTTACACCTACACCCCACAACCTTTAAATGACCTCTTAGATAGTATTGAATAATACTTACACCTAGGGTTGAGGGTTTGATCCTTTACCATAAGCTATTGTAATTTATATGCTATGACAGGTAATGATGTGGTGTGATTTTCTTTTCCCCCATATGTTATTATTCATTATACTCCCCGGAGTTGAAAGAGAGAATCCCAAACACTTATGTGAGGTGCTAGTGTATATTTTCCATGCTTTTAATTACGAGGTCTAAGAGGTTGTGTTGTAGAATATTTTTAAAGAGTAGGTAAAATGACCCCTCATATTGTTATTGCTTAAATAGAAAAGCCGATTCGCTTGAGGACAAGCAAATCCCAAGTGTATGGGTATTTGATGAGGTTTCATTAACCCCCAAATCGTTTGTTTATGCCCAAAATAGGTACTTAATCGTTCCTTTTCAGGTATTTCTCATATGGAAGATATTTGGATGGATTACACGTGACTTGGGCTCATTTAGAGAAGAAACAGACGAGATTATGAACCAACTCCAAGACTCTTGAAGATTTGTGCTCACAGAGCCTGGAGACGGCATCACAAGCCATACACGACGCCATCACAGCTCATTAAGTGACGGTGTCACATATTTCAAGACGGCGTCAGCCCACACCGACTCAAACGCATATTTAGAAGATTCATTTTACGACAGCGTCATGACTAAAACGCGATGCCGTTGTGTCAATTTTCTTATATATACAAAAACCTGACTTTAGGTTTTGAGTGGAGTAATTTAGAATAAAAGAGGATACGAACCTAGTTTCATTTAGCAGCTGTAAGAGATGATTTTAGGGCTTAAAAACCCTATTGTACTTCTTCCAATTCATGTTTTAATCAAGTAAGGTTTACTTAATCATTCAATATGTCTATGTGTTGTTTGATTATTGTTCTTGCTTTATTTAACATGCTTGGCTAAACCTAATATTGTGTTTATTTATTGATTTGTATGAAACTAAAAATTAGTTCTTAGTGGTGTTGCCTATTGTGATGGATAGTGAAACGTTAGGTCTTAGGAAAACCGCTTTTGTCTGTATCGCTGTTGATATGTTTAGAGAAACGTGATTGTGTAGAAGAAAAGGATACCATCGAGTAAACAGTCTTATACTACTTTTCCCCCTAATATGGTTGATTCACTTTTAATTTATTTCACTTGCACTTCGTAAATCCTAGGGGCCTTGAATAGTCTTTCTTACTACCGTTGCTGTGCTTTGCTTTAGCGGAAATACTAACAAGTTGACGGGGGGTTCGTGTAATTCATTCATGCGTGTAGGGAAATAGTTACCATATATTATCACGAGGTGTGACAAGGCAACAAATACACTAGGAGGAAGCAATCTAGGGAGTAATACATGCTTAAATTAGAACATAATCTTATAGCTTATTGTTTTTCACAGTAGCTTAAAATATATCTTAGTTTATTAGCTAAAACCAAACACTCTCTTAAATTATATGATTTTACTTGCTTTTTCATAAAATATAAAAAGGAATCTTTCCTCAAACCTTATAATTTTGTTAGACCGTGATCAAACCTTTCCCAATAAATTACTCGACCGGTAGACGATATAAACACCCGAGTGCTTGCCCATACTACACATACAACGTTTAGGTGCACTGCATAGGGGAATGTTTTTGTTGTAATACTTCGCGTGTAGAAGTACATACGACAATCCGCACATCAAGTCGGAAATAGGACATGGGTGTTGATCACATCCCCATTCGAATTTATCCACGGTTTAGGATAGAAGAATGATATAGGGTAGGAACCTTTAACTTTTACCAAAAGTTGTAAAACAACGAGGTACTAGACATGTATACATGGCCATAAAGACGGAATTTGACATGATGTTGTTTATGAATCCTCATTCGCGTTAAAACAGCGGCTAATCATCAGGTGAGTGGTGAAGTTATAATGTTGTAAAATAAAAATTCAAGAAACAATAGATTAAGGACTTAATATACAAGTTGCTAGACATTTTTTCCCGACGTCTCAGATAAAGACTCAACTATTGACAACGTCTGGACATTGTTAAAAAAACAACACCTAAGTTGGCGTTCCCGTAACGGTTTCAACTTCCCAATCATCCCAAAAAACTTGCATACTCTACTAGCAAGTGGCCGGTATCTTTCACTTGGTACAATTACTCTACATTGTTGATTTTTTAGAGTATCAATGGAATATCGATCCTTCGTGTAATTCTTTCGGTAAATGGCTCTTTGAAACAATTTCTTCATAACTTTCTTTCTCGCGCTTTTTTTGCCATATTTGTTTGTCTCATTTTTTGTTTTTTTTTTGCTACTATTCTTCAATCTCGTTTTTTTTGGGGGGTAGTTTCACATCTTCATGATCATAATAATTTCCAGATATTTCTTTTGGATAGTTTCCTTCATTTTCGATTGGATTCACCAATAATTATGCGGTAGTAAATCTCATGAGTTTGACTACTAATATTACTTCCCATTTGCAATAGTTGCAAATTTCCAAACGCCTAAAGATAGAAAATGGACACAAGGACTCGGGAAATACAAACTTTACACTTTAAGCATATCTAAGCAACTGTTAAATTAAACTTAATCTTACATGGTAGGTTAAGGGTCAAAGGGTTGTAACGAAAACAAAATAGTTGGTGTTATCCTAAAGATTGGCTTACGAGTTTTTCTTAATAGATTATCCACTCTAAAGATGAGAGTGGAAAGGATTTTAAACGGGTGAAGGTTAACTAAACCGGGGTATTGTTAGTTAATAAGCAAATGTAAGGCGATTTGGGTGTACTCCTAAGAATTTGCATTTAAACAAGTTACTCCAAGTAAATCCATTAATACTCATTATTATGGTTAGAGTGATATACGAAGCTAGTTTCTAAACTCTACAACTCATCGGCACACTCATATTTTTTGGTATTTAGGTAATCATTTGGAAACGGCTAGGTTTAAATTCCTCACAATATCTTACAAGGGTTATTGTGTAGCGGGTTATGTATCAAGTTAATTTTCACAAAAGTATGCTTGAATTTTTTTTTAAATTTGAAGCATAATTAAGCTTTTAATGTGAAAAATAGGAAGTAAACATTCTAATTCCATCCCCCACTTGAATTATACAACGTCCTCGTTGTATATATAAAACATTAAATACGAGAATTTAAAAAGAATTAGAATGAGAAAAACTCTTAATATTTGCTCGGTAAGATAATACAGTTGCGTTTATGAGCAAGGAAATTGTGTGCTGGAAAAAAGGTTTGAATCCTAGCACGAAACAACACACACATAGGAATTCCAAAAAAATATGCATTCCCCAATTCGTCGATATTTTTTTCACCGAGGGTCCTGTGTAAAACTTAGGAAAAAACAGGAGATTTCCTATCTTGTTACCTACGGTTTAATTTTAAATTAAACTAAACTAAATACGGGTCAAGACTGGTAGATAACGCTGGTATCAAATTACTGTAATACGCCGAATTCAAACTGGACAATAATGTTTTTAAGTGCACATAACATAAAGACTGATAATGTTCATGACAATCAATATGCATATGGTATAGAGCGGATACGCCGTATTGATGTATGGGAAGACAGACTCAATAACAAAATTAAATAACAATCTGGGTTGTCTCCCGGCAAGCACTTTTGTTTATAGTGAAGTTTTTAAGTTAGACTTTTCTTCAGCTTCCTTTTCACTCCATCTCATGCACGCTAATGTGCCCGCGTGTGAGCCATTCTTCCATCTTCGTATCTCGAATGTAATCGGGTCCTAGATTCAAAACTCCTTTGTAGAACCCCTTAAGCTTTTGGTATGCATGCGAGATCCCATTCGTCTTATCTTTCTCACTTACCTCTGTAATGGTGGGATCTTGTTACATTGCTTATTAGTGTGGTGTTTAAACCTTGGATGTGATCGCACCATTTGGTAAGTGTAGGTTCCTATATTTTTACACAAACATGAACTAGAGAGAGAAAGTTAGAAAGAGAGATGGTTGGGAGAAAACTAGAGATAAACACACTAAAGAGTGTATGTCAAATAATTCAACCAACATTCTCTCCATGTGTGGAGGGGGTTTAAATAGTTCTTACAAAACGCCCCTAAAATGGGCTATGGTGTGGGCTTACAGTGGGTAAAGACCCAACCCAACACCATAAATTATACGATTACTAACAAAAACTACGAGCCACGCTAAACATGAAAATACACGGGGTGACCGAGTCTTTTTCATAAACCTAACAATCTCCCCCTAAGGGAGGTCACCCCCAGAAATTGCAATTTAAATCTTAGCATTCTATGAGTTGATCTTTGACTCTGGCTCGTAGTCTTTAATCCTTCAAGTTCAATCATTGTACGTCAAGTAGTGATCTTTGAGCATAGTTCCTTTGACTTGTGTGATCTTTGAGCTTTCTTTGAGATCATCAGCCACAGTAAATCTCCAAATCATCCCTGTGACAGTGTTTCCTCCATGTGATGTTGTGACCTTCGGACCGGCATGCTCACACTTTTCTGGATCATGATAGTACTCATCAGAGTCGCGGAAGCTGTGTTATAGGTCTTTTAGTTGTCATGATGTCTTTGAATAGTAGTATTAAGTGTGAGCATGAGGTTGTGAATTGACATGTCTCTTGCCAGCAGCTGCTATCGTCAGGGGTTCCTCCAAGAATTCGTCAGTAACGGACAAACAAAAGTGTCTTTGTTCACTTTCGTTGAATAAGGTTGCAAGAACCACGGTTTCCCGTTGATCAGTATAAATACTGCCTGTGATCAGGTAGAATTCCTAAGAATCTCCTTGACAGGGTTTCGCAGCTATGCTAGCCGTTCTCAAACCGGAGCGTCTCAAAGTAGACAAAGCACGGAGTGAGTGAACCAGTGAATTAGAAACCCACTGATTAATGAAAAATTGATTTGAAAATCAGTCACGTGTCACTCAGGGAAAAGTTTTTGTGACACATCAAAAGTTTTATACTATTCCATAAAAATCAATTTTTATCAGAAACACTTTTGTTTTGAAAGATATGCACAGTCAATGTGCTCGAAAATTAGTTGTTGAGCACATTGAAAGGTTTTTCAAAAAAATTACTCGTCAATTCACTGCCTGGAACAAGTTTGATTCATAAAGAATCGCACCATCGTTGCTTTCCATTTGTCACAGGTTTAGTCATAGTGGGTCCTCAATGTCCCTACCAAGAGATTGTTTTTGATGTTGGTCTCAGAAGGATTTTCCATCTTCATTGATGAGTACTCGTATCTTAGATGTTCTGGCAATACCACAAGGATAATGCGTAGGGACTCTTAAAGATCTTTACTTGTTGTCACGGGGTGAGGTTGAACAAGCATAGTTCGTATTGTGTCCTAACGACGAGTTGTGATGATCTCATGGCTCTGACTCAAATTGTGCATTTTTGGTTTTTAGTAGTAGTCAGAGATGAAGCGGATGCCACCTTTTCCAATATCGTTAACTCGGAGAGTGAGAGAGACTCTCGATAGACATGTATTGCTCTCCATGAGAAGTGAAACAAATATCATTTTGAGGGATCTTTGTGTGGGCTAGGAAGGGGTGTGCAGCGTATCACTGGTTCCATGATACTTGTATTCAATGTCAGCAATCACCATATGATTTTGAAGCATATGTAGTGAACTCTCGGTTTCTGGTCTAATGTTTGAGGAAGATTGCCTTTCTTTTCAACCTTTCAGTGCTTACTGAGACTTCTTAACTAGAACTTGTTGGTGTGTTACCAGCACTAGCTCCTTCTCAGTCTGCAACTATTCCCTTATTCTCTCATTAACATAGTGGATTGTCCTCTGGGTAGATCCCTTCGCTCTGGCGGGATCGTGGACGAGTACTAACCTTATTCATCATTATCACTTTGATTAAAGTAAATACTGGTCCGTTTTCTTTTGGAACTGTTCTCTTCGCCTTAAACCAATGAAAAATTAACAAGGTACTTGTGATATAGATAATCAAAGCCATTGTACTTTGATTGTTATTGATATTTCAAAACGACTCCGCTCAACAAATGCGTCGATATTCATAATTGTTTGGCACATGGATGGAGGAGTACCTGTCTTAGTCTTAATAGAATTCACATTTGTATCAGATTTAATATTTAAATCACATTCTCTTCCCTGGATTAAAATTTCCAAACCCTTTAAGATTTAGGATCTCAATTGATTTAAATATGTTGGAAAATTTAGGAGAAAATGTGGTCTGATTAAATACAGCCGATTTTGGGAAAAACCCTATATAATGCTCCCCCTCAATTAATGAGGGATAGTCTGTTAGTGTCAGTTTGACGGCCTTATAAATGATTTAGAGTTTAACGAGAAACTCATTGAAAAATTCATTAAACTGAACACAGTAACACTGATTTTACCACACTAACTTATTGATGTACATGATCATGTATGGACAGGGACCCGAAATGGTCAAATCGAAAGTGGCATAGTCAATTTTCCATGTTAGCAATTTGTAGTCGTTCGATATCTCTTGATGGAGTGGTCTTAGTTCCCCCGAAACCAGCAATTTTTTTCTTGGATAGACTAAAATATTTCTTGCAGCGTATAAAGAAGACTTGATGTATAAAGTCCAAATATTCGAAGTACACAATTAATTTGAAACCATAACATCAAAGTCAATTAAGTCCCGGATGTCTGAATTTCTCCTTATATGATAGTGATGATATAAATTGAAACACCAAAGTCAACTAAGTCCCGGATTGTCACAATTATACCCTCTAGAGATAGCCGAAATGATAAATCACTAAGTCATCAAAGTCTCGGATGTAACATTTCTTTCCTGCAGGATACTGGACTATCTAAAGGTTATCATCATCTATGTGTATGTCTTTATCAAATATTTCTACCTTTTTAATAATGAGCTTAGTGGTTGACCGGTCGAGGAAACATTAATTGAATCAGAAACAATCTTCTCACGCTAGAATAAATCTTCTAACAACGCATTCCCCTTGCTATCTCAAATGATGCATAATTAAAATAACAAGATATCTCTTCCCCCATGTGGAAGAAATAGTGCACCCAAAAGTAACAAGTTAAGACACTGATTTTCTCTACGGTTATGACATTTGTCTTCCCGGAATGGCCTAAAATTAAAGAAGGCTATGGACTCTATCACGTATACTTGCTGTACCTTTCAGTGTATCTACTCCTTCCCCCTTGCTAGTTTTAATATCTCGGAATCAGCAAAACCTTGTACGCACCCATACTTGAGATCGCGTTCGAAGAATTAATAAGCTTAAATCAATTCCGTGAGAATCAATTTTAAGACTTTTAAAACTATGAAAGAATTTCCAAACATTCCTAAGTCTTTTTACAAACTATGAGGTGTTGGCAATATTAGTCGTATGTAGTTTAAAGCCTGAATTCACTAAGTCTTAAATTGCAAATAAGTCCCTAAAGTTTGAAATGAATGACATCTAAAGCCCTTGTAGTTAATATAAATTAACTCCCCTTTAAATTGTTATCCGTCATTATCAAAAACTTTATCCGTTTATTCTGTGACTTATTTGAAAGACCGTTTTAAAAGATTATTATATGACACTTTCTCCCCCTTAAATAATGACCCATTTTCTATTTAAAGAGTTGTTGTCATTGTGTGAGTGGTCGAATTGTCTTTGAAAACCTTTTTGTGATTACTGAAAACACTGATTCATTGTAAAGACAACTTTTTACCAATAAAAATAAGATTTCTCTTATTTTGACAAATAAATGCACTGACACGTACACTTATTGTAAACAATCCAGGGTTATGTACAAAGTATTCATAACCCATGATGCATGGATATGAAGTAATCCATGCCCGGGAAAAATTAATTACCCGTTGTTAGGAACAACTGTCTTTTTGACGACATGCTTTCCTCAGTCTGAAAAGCGGGTTGCAGTCTGAAATAACTGCAAGCCATGAAGACATGTTTTGAAAAGTTTGAACTTCTGCTCGAACTATATTTAAAGACCCGTGTCATTATTGAATGACATTTCTAGGTCCGTAAATATTATCTATTTTCAGAAGACATGTCTTGAAAATTATTTTTGTATTTTCTATTTTTTGATTTTTATGGTTTTTGTAGGTTTTATATTTTTGTATTTTGTTTTCGTTTTTAAATATTTACAAATGTACATAGGATACATAAAGAATTACCATCATTATTCTTCTTTTGAGATAGTAGATCTCAACCAGACCGTTTCCCACCAAATGGAATTGGATTGTCATTTGTGTTAAAGTAGCACCAAATGGCATGTTCATGTAGTTGACTTCTTATCAAAACCGGTCAAGAAGGATCGCCAATAACATTCTTCAATGGGTGATTCTTTGTCAACTTAGTGAGAGTATCAAACGATTGGTTAAGATGATGCAAATTTGATGGAATGACCCCTTGTAAAGTTGTTGCTTCAAAACTCAGGTCTGAAGGAAGATTATGAAGGAGGGGTGCATTATCAAATTGTGCATTTTGATGTCCATGAATTTGTTCTTCAACACCTTGATGAGTGACTTGAAATTGAATTTCCTTATTTGTTGGTGAAGTACTAGTAGATGGTACATCTTGATCAATGGTAGTTGACAAAGGTGAACCGGCTGGATCAACAGGTCTTTTAGCAGTAAAAGCTACCAGATTTGGAGAGACAGCACATGGTAGAGGATTGAAGTACTCATCAAACAATGGTTGAAACAGGATCTCATAGTCTTTCTTAAATGGTGGAACATAAGGTGTTGGAGAAACTGGGTTTTGCACGAGTCCTGAACTGATGTATCCAGGAGTCAAAAGTTGAGGACCGGGTCCTGAACTGATGTGTGCGGGAGCCGTATGACCATTTTTCAAACATCAATCAACATGTAGTTAATTCACACTTCTCCCCCTTAAAAATTACATATAAGGTTGCCATTTTTGATTGAACAGGTGACTAACAATACAATCTAAGGTACGTTGATCCACTTGATAATAGAACGAGCATGGAAAAAGCATGAATCATGTTGATAAGAATGGTCAAAAACAAGAAGATTTCTCTTTTTCCAAAGATAAAGCTCACTGAAGTGTACACCTTTCTTTTCTTTAAGGACCAGGGCCTGAAGTGTTGTCAACAGACACCATTTGTCGTTGAAGAGCGAGGCCTGAACTGATGTGAACATACATCATAAAACTTTGAAGAACGAGGCTTGAACCATTTTGTTCAAACGTCATTGATCATGTTCATCAGATTTGAATTCCTTGAAGCCCTGGTTTATGAGATATCAGTCTTTTCGGCAACCAAACTCTGAGTCTTTCCTTATTAGGATTGAAAGATGTACCTGCACTTAGGTTAAGAGTACCTGCACTGACATTAAGAGTTTGATCGCATTCATATGGGTTAGTGATATCTTCATTTGAACCATTTGGGGGTTCACTGTCAACTTTGGTTGTGCTATCAGTGAACATCTTTCCAGTAGGTATCCACCTAAGACAAGATCTAAGAGTGTTTGGTTTCTCATGTACAGCAGAAGACTTAATAGGAGAAAACCTATATCCTTTAGCGATCCATCTTTCAGGTTTGTTTACATTAGGTATCCTTTTTGCGGGTATAATGTTGTTTCTAGACTTAGGGGATTGAACCTTAGCACGAGAATTCACCTCTTTTAGGAATTTTGTTATACAATCATCATGATTAGCATTAAAGACACATTTCTGACAAGTCGAGCAAACAAAGTGTTTAGAGTCCGAAAAGGAACTAGAATTCCTAGAGTGATCTACTAGTGGCACACCGTTTGACATTCCACAACTACTCATAGATACAGGCAAACTCCTAGATGTTTGAATGTTGCTCCTAGGTTTCGGTTTGCTACTATTAGCAGTGTTTTGTAAGCAAGTAGTATGCATCACACTAGGTTTAAGATTCATATTTTTGTCTTGTGTCTTTTTCTTAGCCTCTTCTAGATAGTAATTATGAGCCATGTCATTTGACCCATAGGATTCTTTAAAACTATACCTAGATGAGCCAGATGCAATCACATGATTAGGGTTTACAAACACAGATTCTCCAACTTTAGGCAAATAATGAGGAGTGACTGGTTTTGACAAAACGTTATTCACATCAACTTGGGAGGCAAACCGTGGTTTTGAAAAATTAGGCTGTTCAGATTTAAACGCATTCGGTTGTCTAACAACTGATTGGTTTCTGGGTGGTTGCAAAACTGATTTTCCCAAGATTGATGGTTTTGTAAACTTAGTATCCACGCTATTTCCTTTTAACTTTTTTAATTCACTTTTCAATGCTGCAATTGTAAACCCCTTTTCTTGAAGTTAAGCTTTGAATTCATCAATTTTGGCAATCAAAGAAGTTGTTTGTTCTATAGTCTTAGTTCTCGTTACTTTAATAGAATCATACAAGTCTTTGTAATGCTTTTTCAAAGTCTCATTTTCCTTAAGTAATTTAGCCACTTTATGTTCCAATTCGATGTTAATTGTTTCAATTACATCAATGTCATGTTTAACCTTGGCTTCATTACTTTTCTCATGCACATTTTTAATTTGTTTCTTCAAGTTGTTGATCGTTGAGTTTTTGGCATGTAGTTGAGCTTTCAATTCGTTTATCTCAAAAAATTCATGAAATTCAGGAGAATCCTAATTCTTACATGGTTTGTTACTTTGAAAACTTTCTTCCTTTTGTTGTATTGAAATTTCAAGTGAAATACAATGTTTTTCAAGTTGTAAAAATCTGTTTGAAAGTTCATTATAAACTTCTTTTTCAACCATATCTTTCGTTTTGAAAAACTCAGCATTAAGCAAAGGACTTTTTATTTGATATTGTTCAGCATCCTGGTCAATCTCTCCCCCCTATGACACATATTTGTGGAATCAGGAGTAGTATTGCTATCAACCTTTTCCAACATATATGTGTCATAAATGGGTTCAGATTGCTCAGCATGCTGATGTTCATTAGCAAGGATATTATGTTGAGCAGTCAATTGTACCTCAGCAAATGGCACTTGTTCATTTACTGGCCTGATATCTGCATTCACGGCATCTGTTATATAATTCCTTGAATTGCTTCTTGTATCTTGCTTTCCAGATTCTGTCCTATTGCCTTCTATGACAACTAACCCAACATCCAATGCCTTGACGTCCGTGCTTAAATTAGCTTCCAATGTTGTACTCTCAGTGACCAAACACTCGTGCTGCTGTAACTGAGTTTCATTCTCTGATTTGCTGAGTGCATTGTTGTTTTCTGACTCTATCTAACTGCTTTTCGATACAATCAAACTGTCATCCACTGCTTGAATTGGATTGATCTGAACATCTTGTGACTGCATCTTGAAACTTTTCTTAATTTGATGCTCATGAAGTATTTCATCATGCAACTGCCTTCCATTATCCTTTAGTGCATTAACTTCATTTTCTTTCATGCGTAATATACCATATGTAATTACAGCTCTATGAATGACCGCTTCAAGTGTATTCAGGTTCTCGAGTAAATCACGTCTGTAAGTACCATGTTCGCAGAGCGTGTATTCTTCGAAATCTTGTTGCCAACATTGATTCAGATGATCCGTTGAATTTACCCCTTTTGAGGCAAAAAATTCCTTGAACTGAGTTCGGAGTACTTCAAGACAAGTCTTTGCATTAACCTCATGAAGACTCTCTCTTACAAGTTGTAGCCTTAACTGATCTAGATTATGAAACATCTTCAATTTGAAAGTCTGATGCTCTTCACCGAAGAATGAGCGAAATGCTGGTTTAAATGCATCAACAGCATAAGACGAATTATTGAGATAGAGATCATGAAGATGTATCTCAAGCTGTTCAAACCATGCCATGCAGTTGGAGTGCCTTTGTTTTATGAGCATTTGCGTCAGTTGCAGCTCTCTCTTTTGTGACTTATCATTCAATGATTCCATTGAAATTCGATGTGTGAAATGAAATTATGGATCTTAAGTAGATTAAGTGATTGATGATGTGGTTAAATGAATGAAATTATAATTCACGAGATTTTACAAATCTATGATTTAAACCGAGAAAAGAATAAACTTTTACGGGATTTTACAAAATTAAGAAGAAACCATGAAATGATAATTGTTATGGATCGTTGTTGGTGAAATCGTTGTTGTAAATGAAGAACTTGTACTTTTGTTAACGATCGATGAGCTAAAAGGATGAACGATTTCTACTCTTTCAAGTTAAAATGATTAACGGTTGATTAAAACACAAACAAGGACTAACGGTGTAATTGAAATCCAAGTAAGGTGCTTAACGGTTGTTAATTATGGTTGAAGGGACTAACGGTGCAAAACTGTTTCAGCCTTGAGGACTAACAAATGTAAATTAAGTTTTGAGGACCAACTGTGCAAGACAGTTACAGCTTGGAGGGTTAAATGTTGTTATATAACTAACAAAGGACTATTGATGAATTTGTTTTGAATTCTAGGGACCAATCTTGTTCCAGTATATGAATTGACGAGTAGTTTTTGAAAAATCTTTCGATGTGCTCAACAACTGTTTTTCGAGCACATTGACTGTGAATATCTTTCAAAACAAAAGTGTTTCTGATGAAAATTGATTTCATATTATAAAACTTTCGATGTGTCACAAAAACTCTTTCCTGAGTGACACGCGACTAATTTTCAAATCAATTTCTCATTAATCAGTGGGTTTTAATTCACTGGTTCACTCATTTCGTGCTTTGTCTACTTTGAGACGCTCCGGTTTGAGAACGGCTAGCGCAGCTGCGAAACCCTGTCAAGGAGATTCTTCAGAATTCTACCTGATCACAGGCAGTATTTATACTGATTAACGGGGAACCGTGGTTCTTGCAACCTTATTCAACAAAAGTGAACAAAGACACTTTCGTTTGTTTATTACTAACATATACTTGCAGGAATCTCGACGGTTGCAGCTGCTGGCCAGAGACATGTCAATTCACAACCCCATGCTCACACTTCATATTCCTATCCAATGACATCATGATAGCTGAAAGACCTACAACACAGCTTCCGCAACTCTGATGCTTGCTATCATGATCCATAAAAGTGTGAGCATGCCGGTCCGATGGTCACAATATCACATGGAGGCAATACTACACAACAAGGATGATAAAGAGAATTATTGTGGATGATGATCTCAATGAAAGCTCAAAGATCACATACAAAGACAAGCTCGATGGAATAATGCTAAAGATCACTACACAAAGTACAAAGATATTATTAAAGACTACGAGCTGGAACGGATGATCAACTCAAAGACTGCTGAGCTTCAATTAGTATTTTCAGGGGTGACCTCCCTTAGGGGGAGATTGTTAGGTTCATGAAAAAGACTCGGTCACCCCGTGTATTGTCCAGTTCAGCATAGCTCGTAGTGAAGAATATGTGGCATGAATTAGGGGGAAGCTAATTCAGAAGCTTCTCCTTAACTAGAAGTGTATGGGTTACTTAGCTCGTGCCTATTACAGTATTTCTCCTACAAGGTACTACAAAGATGATTCATGTTGGAGTGCAGACTTGAAGTCAAAGGCCACAAAAGACATCATCAGCATTGGAAACTTCATGGAAGTTCTTGTTCTTAATCATTATGTACTTGTTAGGAAAATATTGTAAGTAATTCCGTATATCGTCCCATGGGGGAAGATTGTTAGGATTTCATTTTATGTGACGATATTACGGAATTACCGTAGTTTTTATATAGTTCATACGCAGGGACTAGATTAGCCAATAGTGCATAGTTTAGTTGAGTATGGGCAATAAATACCCCTCCATAGCTTTCATGGAGGGGTGAGACTTGTATGTGACAACCCGAGAATTTCCGTTTAATAAATTAGCCGTTTCCGTTTAGAAATTTGAATTTTTAAATGTTTCGTTTAGCTTTACCGTTTAACCGGGAAGTTGTTTCGTATTATCTGAGAATCGTCTCCGGGAGCGAACCGGAGCACCAAACGTTGTAGTATTTTGGCAATAGCCACGTTTTTATGTTTTAAAGTAATATTTAAAATTTCGTAATTTTCCGTGTTACCGTCACTCGTTTCGTTATTTACGTGATCCGTGGAATTTAACTACACTTTGTTGTGCATGCATGCTTGGAAATTAATTCATCAACTAGCACTAGTGATCCTAGAATGTGGGAAATTATTTTTGGTCCCCCTTTTTGGCCTTGTCATAACCGGATATGTATATGTGTATACATAGGATTCATTTTTTTGAAATTGCTACAAGTTAAACAAGCATCCTACAAAATGGCTTGTACAAAGTCCTTCTATGCTCTCATTCGCGGATCATATTGGTCCCCTTTTTGCCTTGTCCCCTAACCGACGGCACACATATGTATGTGTGTGTGTGCGTGTGTAAATTTTACCTATAAACCCATTTATTTCATCACTTCATTCTCATTCTTCACACACCAAAATACATTCTCTTGTGTTTTCTCTCTCAAAAACACACATACATCTTCTTTTCTTTTCCTCTCTTGCGCGAAACAAAACACACACCCAAATCCATTCATTTTTAATCTTTGATCAACCATTTGAAGATTTATTGTTCGAGTTGATTGTTACTTCATCCGGGTATTTTATAAAACAACGTTTGAGTTGTTCTTAGTTTCTATTCACCTTTCGTCGTGTTTCTTTGTAATTATCTTTACTTTTTTCACAAATAAATTGCTACTTTTCGCATTCATATGATCATTTTCGAACAAGGGTTGTACAAATGCGGACGTTGTTTGAAAAATCGATTTTAGTTTTCTATAAAACCACATGTCTCTAAGTTTTAATATTTTTGTTTATCCTGGAAAACATTAAAAAAGTAGTTGTACTTTTTGTGCATTAAAAGTTGTTGTGATATTTTTGATTTTATATATTGTTATCACTATGGCTATATCGTTTATTTTGATTTATCGTATATTATGTTTTAATTTGTTTGGGAAGAGGATTCTGTTAGATGTTGGTTTTGTGGAGCCGTATAATGAATGTCGAAGAAGTTTACGGTTACCCTATAACGGCCCCCCCTCTTTGTTCCTGCGATATTTGACCGGTGCCCGTCTGTCGGATAAAAAGAGATCGGTTATTATCTTTGAGTAAATAAAAGTGTACTTTGTAAAATGGATATTTTCTCGAGTCGAGGTTGATAAAAAATGTGGAAAGTCGTTATTATAGAAAAGTCATGCGAAATTTCGTTTTCCCCACTTTTAAAAGCGTCGAAATTATAACTTTTATTATCAAACTTATGATACAATGTAAGAAAAAACGTATGTGTCGAGGTTTAGGTCAACTGTTTTTTAGTTATTGAGTAACCATGTTGTTGTGTGGGACCAAATAATAATAGGACCTACTAAAGGGAGAATTTACACTAAAAGACGAAATAACTAGAATAGACAAAATACACTAAAAGACGAATTACACTAAATAGACGAAATACACTAAAAGACGTAATGCACTAAAAGACGAAAGACATTTTTAAAAGGAAGAAATTATACTAAAAGATCAAAATACACTAAAAGACGTTCATATTTTTAAAGATGTTTTTAAAAACGTCGAGACTTGTCAAAACTGTAACTTTCGAAATGTTACGTTTTTAAAAAAGGGATACGACGACGTGTCTCTCGCTGCTCGGTGGATCTGTTCTTACGTTTAAGCGTTAATCATTGTACATCATTTGAATCGAAGACTAGCGATGATAGTGTTGTAGCTAGTTGAACGTGATATTACATTTTCAATTGATTGATTCCTTTTGATCCAATACCGTATAAGGTGAGTTATAACCCCACTCTTTTCTAGTTTGTGACTAATGTTTATTAACTTGGGGTGAGAAACTTGATGTTTTTAAAAACTGGGAACACATTTACGTTTAAGTGAGATTTTCCCTATGTTTACGCTATTTCATTTGTCAGCTTTTTGACCCAATTCTGACCGAACTATCATGAAATCTGTCAATCTCTTGATGGTGGAGGACCCAAGGTGTCGAATGGCCGAGCGCGGAATGAATAGATAGAGTCTATTGGGAATATTTTTTTATATATATATATATATATATATATATATATAATAGGCGTACATGAAATTTAAACGGTGGCACTGTGCAATTGCACCTGCTGCACTCCCTTAAAGACGAACCTGTCGTAGCACCTTATTATTCAAGAAATTACACAAATAAAAGTGGATCAATTAACAACCAGCAGAAACAACGTTGTAATGTGAAGTTGGGGTTGGTTTGTTGGTTATTTTTAGAGATTTTTCAATATATTATATGGAGTTGTAGTAATGGTATGATTAGATTTGCAATACCTCCCTAACAAATTATTGTGATCAGATGATATTTCTTGCCATGGAACAGAAAATTTTCAAATATGGAATAAAACCTATTATAGTAATTAAACAAATAACTGAATTATTAGAGAATTTATTTCCCCATAATCGACATTAACCTCAAACAAAAATCTATACTACATATAAAGGATATTCACACAAATCTTGAAAACTGAAACTGAAAACTGAAAAATTAAAAGCCAAAAGTATTAAAGGAAATGTTGAAGATACACGGCTGGAAACTAATGCAAAAGGAATTAATGCAAAATATTCAAACTAATGTTGGAAACTAATTAAACTTACACGGCTGGCAGACTACTAATGACGGAATGTTTGACAATTATGGAACGTTTTTAGGAATGTTTAACAATGTTGGAAACTATTCAATGCTAATCATTAAGAAACAGCCAATGCCAATCGTTTTGAATAATTTTCAAAGTTAATACTTTCCTAATCATTATAAAGACATTAAACGAGTGACTACTTTCATGCAATTTAAAATAGTTAAACGACTGAGTCTTACATCCCTTAGAAGTCAATTTTGATCTGCTATAAATATAAGCCTAAACATATCAAACAAAATCATAACAATATAAAAGGCATCTATCGTATTATAAGAATTTAGGTTTTCTTATATTCTTTTGTTTCAAGTTACTTTATTAATCTATAACAATGTCTTTGTCTTCTTCTTCTTTAAAGATGCTCGAGCTCAAGGATCAGATGGTGAGTTGTTTCAGGCAGAGGAGATGGTGGCGTTGCAGTTAGAGATGACCAAACAAGTGATCGAAGGTGATTGTGCTAACCCCACTAAAGATAAGGTTGATGAGGAAGAACTGAAATTTTTTATGCTGATTTTGTTAAAGTGGATCAGGGGACCTTGTTTGATCTTATTCTGGTACGTTATGATCTTTTATATTAGTCATCTTTAGTTTCGATCAGTTTGTGCTTGGTTATGCTTATATTGTTACACGTGCATTTAGTTATGTACTGGTATTGTTTACTTTTTATCTCACTATATATCGAACCATTGGCATAGTTTTATAAATATATTGCTAATTAACTTTTCTTGAATTTGTTTTCAGGTCGCAAACTATCTGAGCATAAAGAGCCTGTTGGATCTGACATGTCAAACTGTTGATGATATGATTAAAGGGATGACACTGAGGAGATCCGTAAGACGTTCAACATCAAGAACGATTTGACTCCGAGGGAAGAAGAGGGGGTTAGGAGGGAACGCTTGGGCTTTTGAGTAGTTTCAAGACATATTTTTACATTGCGTATTGGTTCAGATATTTTTTCTTAATGATCAATTTTAAATTTAATGTTAGATGCCTGGTTTACTTTTGATTTAGTAGTTCAAACTTACCCCAGTCCATGTCATAAATTTTTTAGTTGCTTGCGTCACAAGTTTTTGATTTGTGAGCATCCCTCTTTTGTTAATAAACAACCCCTAAAGCAAACAAATTCATAATTTATAGCATTTACGTGATCAGTTATATTTATATACACTTGACAACACCCCAATGTCAATTGGAGACATTAAGCAGTAGGGTATTCAGATGAAATCCATTTTGGTTTGCAAGATGTTTTGGTTAAGTGTAACCCAAATATCAGTATAACCTCGTGGTCGAACCGGTCGACCTATTTTTTTAAACAGAACCGGTTGAACCGGCTGGGTCGAACCAGGTTTCAAAACATTATGTTTAATCTCCGAATCATCAAACTTTTATTATTTTTCGTTCATAACCCATACAATTTTCTTATTACTACAACTATTTACCGCTAGGAATTTCCACCGCTATGCGCGGGTATTCGTCTAGTAGAAACTTAAAGTTGTTTAATGAACATGAAAATATTTATATTAGACCGGGTGTAATGGGTCATCCATCGTCAATCGCTTAAACACGCCTCCCTATGAAAAAAATGGAGACTTGGTCGTGTAGTCGACCGAGCATTTTACAACAAAAAATGTGTATGTTACATTTAAAAAAAATATATTCAAATAATACACTCTCTTCTTCTATAAATACAACAACATTTTTATTTTTTAAATACATTTTCTCTTCTCAAACCATTCTTTAACTCAAAAACTGTTTCACAAAACTCTTAAAACCAAAACACCAAAAACCCAACGTCAACAAAACGTTCCTAACACTTGAACCTGATGTTCTTTTAACCGGGTACTCACCACTAATTAATTTTCAACCCGCTAGTTTTGTATACCAACAACAACAACCTATTTATGTAAATAAGAGGTTTTTCTTATCCGCGTGTTGTTGCGAGACCATTGTGTCGATGCTTAAAATTGTACGCTTAATACATATTTAACTTAAAATTTTAATACAAAGTACATTTGCAACCTTTTCCAAAATGTGCAATTGGAGTCTTTTAATGGAATTAGTTAACTTTTCATTTAAATCAGTTCTTATTTTTTCGTGTTATGTTGATGTCTTTGGCACAACATCATGAATCCTTTTATCCTGTATTCACGAACAAAACTTAACTGGAGCATACGCTCCTTCAACGTTACATCAGCACCATGTAATCTTTCCTCATCTGCTACTCGTTCCAGCGTATCCTTTTGTAGTTCTTGCTTTAATGTTAAGACCTATGTTTCGGCTTTTTCCCACTCTATATTTTAATCAGAATAAACGAATTGCAAACGCACTCATAGACTGCTAAACCTAAGAGTATAAATACAGCTATAAAAAATTTAGAAAAGACCTTGAATGGCTTCTCGGGTGTTAGAGCGTTGGGTACCGTAACGCCGTGGGGTCCGGCGTTACGGTACCGTGGATGTGAAATTGACGACGGCGTTGGTGGCCAAATTGACACACCAACGCCTCAACGAGGCTTGTTTTGTTAAAAAAAATTTTTTGTTTAAAAATTTGAAAATGGCTATTTTAGCCGGTTTTTAAAAAAAAATATTTTTGTTTAAAAACAGCCGGTAAAGGCTAGTTTTAAAAAAAAAAATTAAAAAAAAAAATACCCCAAACGGCTAGTTTTTTCAAAAAAAAAATAAAATATTTTTTCTAAATATTTTTACCCACTATATAAGGGGTGTAAGGGAACCACGTAAAGGGTGGGGTGGGTATGGGGGATAAAGGGTTACCTTTTAAATTATTAAACTTTCACAATTTATTATATAACCCTTTCACTTTATTTATTAATAATTTCAATACCCTCTTTTTTTTTAATACTACTAATTTCATGATTTTGCAAAATGTTAATAATTTAAAGAATTTCAGTCAGCCTGGGATATTGAATTGATAATTACTAATGTTCATGAATGACCTGCAATGGTGTGACCTCGGTTGAATGTACATAATTGGGCTGTGGTGGGGGTCGGTGCTGGCTGATGTGGGTTGATTTGTGATGGTGCTAGTTCAGTTAACTTCCGGGTTATCGTTGGTGGGGGGGAGATTTGTGTGCTGTAAGTTCTGTGGGGGGGCTTGGGGGGGGTTAATTCAGAGGCCCGCTATGGGGTCTTCTTTGTGATTGGTAATGGATTAGGAGTCAAAATCATTCACTACATTCATGGCTGGTTCATTGGACTTCGGTTTTGACAGGCTGCTTGTTTTTCCATCGTCCTGTTAGAGGATTCGTGACACTTGGTAGGTCTCTATGTGATTGTGGGGTTGTTATTGCCGGCTGAACTTCGAAAATGTTTATGTTTTTGGGGTTTGCTACCAACTTGGTCAATTCTCTTCTCAAGATTTGTTCTTGTGTCTTGTCCACTTGGTCTTCATCTTGTGTTTGCATTGGTTCATGTTGAGTCTGCTGTGGTTCATCTTGAGTCTGCTCTGGTTCATCTTGCAATTCAAACCTTTTACCAAATCCAGAAGTCCCAACCTTCTTCTTGCCTTGCCTTTTTTGTGTTCCAGCACTTGACATAGATTTTCTTTTAGACCTAGATGCACCCCCCCTCTCCATTTCTAGATCCCACTTGCACCTTCCTCTCATACACACCATCACCCTCTCTAGAAACTACTGCACCAAATCATTGATCCCATGCACATACTCTAGTACCCAATAAGCACACTCCTCTAGACCCACCAGCACCTCCTCTTGACCCATCAACACCATCTCTACCTCTAGACCCACTAGCACCTCCTCTAGACCTGTCAAACCACATTCATTCACTAGAACTTCAAACAATGACCAACACATCACACAACCTCTAATCACCAATTGATTGCTTATTTATAGGCTACCTGGCACTTCTTTGGGTTTTTAGAGTTTGTTAAACTAAGAAGTTATAGTGAAATTCGCTTTGTGTATTAGGTTTTCTTCGCAGTTTGAACTAACTTGATTGCTGACCTTACCTGAGAGGACTAGCAGTTGAATACCACCCTCTACATATTTGCTATGATTCTTTTATATTCTAGGCCTTCAATCGAATTTTTCTAGGTTTTGGTGGCAAGACAGTGGAGTACATGCTTTGATCAGGCCAGAAATTCATACCAGGGACTGGTTTAACAAAGTTATGATAAGCCACAAAGTACATATTTGTTTCAAACCAAGCTGTGCATAACTCTCATGTACCTTATTTATCATGGGAAGTTCCTTTGTGGCATGAAAAGGTATTACTGTTAACTGCCACCATCCTGCAACTAAGGGTTCCATCTTTCACTTCTTAAAATATGAATCCTTTAACCCTGATCTCACATCAAAAAAGTGTCTCACCAGCAGGTGATAACATGCAAAACATGCAATTTTTAGTTATTAGCTGTCAATCTAAAAACAATTATCTTATACATAACTGCATTGATGGGAAATTAACTTTGTGTTATTTAGCAATTTACAATACTCCTTTTGATGTTGGGACATACTCCAGGATTCCATTTCCTACTAATTTCCCTCATTTTGTTCATCCTTTCAAGCACTATCACTCTAATAGCTTCCAGCATAGTTAATAGTGGGATTATGTTAACATACACAATTTACTATTAATGCATTCACTAAGCCATTCTCTATTTGATTAACAACCTCTGTATACATCAAAAAAGGCTCATTGACCAGTTTTTGGATTATATCCTTTAGATACTTATGTGTTATGTAGGTTTAAATTTTTTTTTTTTACTTATTTAATACTTGTTGATAAAAGACTCCGAGGGTATGAGGCTTTAGATGTTGCCCAGAACAATTGCCTAAACTATAACACAAAGTTTTTGTTTCGTAATGTTCTTCTTAAAGAGTCATGAACAGTGGCCTTCGTTCTAAACAATTGGCCAAGACATCTTTTCAGCTGTCATTAGCATTATAAAAATGATATTATATTATGATAATAGATTATGGTTGGTACAAGTTTATAACTTATATAAATTGTTACGTTTATGTGATCAAACACATAGATAGCCTTTTTCTCTGTTGCTACCTGGTTATAGTAAACAAATTTTATATATATAGTATTTATCCCATTTCCTGAAATTTCTTCCCAACATTACTTATCAAAAACAAGAGAAATATAAAGGTAAAATTCTTCACTAAACGAAAACACAATATGTGTTTTTTTTATGGCACGGGACGTATTGTAATCCTCGGGGTGTTTGACCATCACTGATGTTAAGTGAATTGAGATTTGGTGATAATTCGGATTCGAGTCAAAGAATGGATTAAAGGATTTTTGCAACTTTGCTCTCTTATACTACAAATATAATAGCTATGAACTTTAAAAAAATGGTTTTAGTATATTTTAAATGCTTGTAAAGTCACCCACTGTTGGAGCTAAAATGAAATTTTAATCCTAAGGCTCGTACTTTTAACAAACTTTATCTTAAAAATCCAAAAACAAAATTTTAAAAAGAAAATTTTAGGAAAAAGATTTTGATTTTTTTTAACTTTTTTTTGTATTTTTTCATGAATTTTCTTATAAGGAAAAATGATTTACTATAAATAAATTTTTCTAAAAATTATCACTAAAATTTTACTTTTATTTTTTCAAAAAATACTTACTTTTATTTTTCAAAAATACTAGATTTAAAAAGAAAATTTTCACAAAAAGAATCAAAAATTTTCAATTATTTTTCTAATTTCTATGATTTATTTAAGAAAAAGAAATTACTTAAAACCTATTTTAATTCCTAGAAAATACAAATTAAACTGGAAAAATAAAGAAAAATGGTTTTTAACAACTAAAAAGGTGCAGAAATTTAATGAAACAAAAATGCCCAATTTTTATAAACTAATTGAACCCTAATTTTGTCAATTAAAAACCTAAACCTAATTTTATTAAAACAAAATTAAAAATATTGAAACTATTTTATTTTTACCAAAAGACAGGGTAGAAGTGTAATAAACGAAAACAAAGGGTAGGCGGGAAAACTTGTGGAAATTTACACTCTAGTGCAAACGTGTACCCTTTAACTATCAAGAAAGTACAATTTAAACCCTACGCTATGGCTTATTTTTGGCTTATTGAAAAAGTGAGAATTAGAAAAAACTTAAAACTACAAAGTTGAAAAAGAGCTTATTCTAAACAACTTTAACAAAGGCACTTTTGACTTTTATCAACTAGATAAGCTAAAAACTTGAGCTTTTTAAAACTGTTACAGAAACAAGGGCTTTTCCTAACTTTTTAGACTTTGGCTTATTACTAGTTTATTTCTAGATGAAAATGAAAAACAAAAGAAACTAAATGGAGCTCAAGATGTGTACTTAAGATATCTAAAATGTAATAAGCTAAGTTTTAACAAATATAACAAGAAAAATGATATTAAAAAATGCAAGTTTCAGCTTATAACTGTTTTTAAGCTTTTTCTAATAAGCTAAAAAACTTATTTCTAATCCTTAGAAGCTAAAATTTTAGCAATAAGATATCCTAAGGTTATTAAGCAAACCTAGATAAAAGATTTCTAAAAATTTCAACTAGAAATAAGAAACCAATAAGAAAATAAGCTAGACTCTAGTGAACTGCTACACTACTTTTTGCAGGAAAAATAAGCTAAACTAAAAGCTTTAAAATGAAACTTAAGTGATGAAATGTAATAAGCTAATGGAGGTCTACTAAAATGCTTAATTCTAAATCCTATCTTCTAATAATGAATTCTAAAAAGAGGCTAGAAATTGATGAGCAACAAACAGCATTTCCTGAATTGCTTACTACTTATGCTGATGCACTTGGCACCAACTCAAATGCAGGATAAATTTCTACCTTAAAACTCTTAGACTAACTCAATTTTTTGTATGTAAACCTATATTAACCAAGCTTAACTCTAAATTGCTTATGAAACACTAACTTCTAAAATCAATTTGAACTAAAATATTGCCCTGGTGAAGACACAAGATTTTTAAGCTCAAATCTTTGAAATACTACAAACTAACTCTTAAAACCTGTTTTAAACTTGTTAACATGACTTAACTCAGCTATGCAAAGTATTTTAACAGGATGATGTTGACTTTTAGAGTCAAAAACAGCTTAACCCAAACACCATTTTACTGAAACTGTCCAAACCAATTCTGACTTAAAATCTATTTTAGAACTAGAAATGTTAAATCCTATTATCTACTCACACTAGAACTCACCTAATAAAACTAATTAAGCACTAAAACCTATAGCTTATTAGAAAAAATAAGCTAGTTACTCTCCTAGCTTCTTACTACTTATTATGACAGAATTAAAGGAGAAACTGAGATCACACAAATTTTATCTAATGAAAACTTAAA
>BQNB010081608.1:10703-26193 GCA_026074375.1 Tanacetum coccineum
TTACCAAGGGTATCCTTTCTCAACACTTGTGTTTCCCTAGACGTCTATGCCAATTTAATATCTTATGGCTAGTTTTCTAGGGTTTCTTTTAAGGCGGTTACATTCTAACGCCGTCTTGGAAATCCTGACGCCATCTCTTGTAAGATATGACATCGTCGCTAGGAATCGCGTAGCCGTCTCCAGGCACTGTACGTAAATTCTTCAAGAGATTTGGTGTAGAGTCGTAATCTTGTTTGTTTCTTTTCCAATTGAGCCCCAGTCGTGTGTATTTCCTCCGAAAGCCATCCAAGTGCTAAAAACATAAAAACAAACAATTAAGCACATTATCTTGGCATATTTGCATGATTTAGGAGGTTAAATGACTTCAAAAAAGTTTATAAAATGACACCTCATAAAGCATACATCTTTTATTCTAGATTTCTATGTTTATGAGTGTGCTAGTGATTTATTGATTCTAGAACTTGTGCTTGACAATTATTACGAGACCACAATAAGATCACGTTCGCGTGATATAGGTATTTTTATGTGATAATGAGGCAACTTAGGATTTAAACCAAATTAGCCCATCCATTTAACATATTTAGCTAATTACACTGATTAGCTAACCACCTAGATAAATCCCTTTTATAGCACCCAGCTTTAGTGCTAGATACCCCTAGTTTAAGATGTTGAGCCATTCTTTTCATTTCTTACATCCACTAAAATAAAAAAATACTAAAAATATATAACCGTTTAGCCTAGCCTCAACCTCTTGTCTAAAGTCTAAGTGTTGGCGGGAAAAATCATCGCCAAAAAATCCTTTTACTCAAAATGACTAAGTGTTTCCCGAGGACAGGGTCTCGGGGAAACATCACACACCTTTATCATAAAAGCATATCTTATCCTCACAACCACCAACACATAACACATTTTTATCATCACTACTTAACCATCAACACACATACACACACGCACGCACGCACATACACACACTGTTATTATAGAGATGTTGCAACATGAAGCTTTTGCGTGTCATTGTGGAAAAGGAGATGTAGTTTTGCGAGAATCGTATCAACCTCACACCCGTGGTCAACTATACTATGCATGTCCTTTATCAAAGGTTAACAATTACATGTTTTATATATGTGTAATATATATATAAATAATTTAGTTACTTGTTAAGAATTATTTTATTTACTCTTTAACAGCCTCGGGAAAACGAGTTTGAATGTAAATTTTTTTATAAAAAGAGGAACGAGTCCATCTACTGGTCACTTCTCTTGGCTTTTCAACGAGTCTAATTCCTTCTGTAGGACCTTCAACACCTCCAAGTAATTCTTTGAGACCTTCTAAAAATGTAGAGTGCTCAAACTGCAAGCTCTTACTTTGAAAGATAAAGGTACTCGAGACATTAATGGAAATGTATATGCATTCGGAACAACACACACTTAATTAAACTGAACTACTTCACAAAGTTTACAATGACGGGAAAACTTGGTTTGGAGTAGTTTGTCATTTGGAATGTAATTTGTATGCTTTAATGTTTAAGCTTTTATCGATTTCTAATGTAAATCATAAGCTTTAGTGTTTAAACTTTTATCGATTTTAATGTTTGAACATTTATCGACTTGTAATGTAATTCGTATGCTTTAATGTTTGAACGTTTATCGATTTGTAATGTAATTCGTATGTTTTACTTCTTTGTTAGTTTAAGTTTGCACAACGTGGTTTAGAAAGTGTAACAAACCTTAATAGTATTTTTGAAAGCTTCCGAACCAACTGGAATGTTCAAAAATGACAAGTTTAATTAAACGAACCGAGAAACCAGACTGAAACGAGAAAATAGACTGGCCGGACCAGACCGAACCAAATCGAGAAACCGGACTGGAACGAACTGAGAAACCAAAATGTTTTTTTATTAGTATTTATATAATTATTATTTATAAAATATATAATTAGAAATAATAATTATATATATTTTTTAAATAATAATCATATAAATGATTATAAATAATAAACACATAAATGATTAATCAATGTTTCCCCGGCGACATGTCCCCGGGAAAACTTTGGGTCAAATTTAACCAAAAAGTATAACGTGTTTATTGCCACGTCGGACTAATTTTTTTCGTTTAGTGGGTTTTCCCCTGTTGCCGGGGAATGATTCGTCGCTCGTTCTCCTTTTTCTTATAGTGCACGGAGACAATAGTAAACCATAACTAATTGATCGTCATCAATCTATTCTTCTCTAAAATCTTTATAGCGTTCGAGTTTTACATCTTAATCTCTTATTTCGTTTGTTTAACTTTAGTTTTATTTAGATTTTGGGATTGAATCCGATAGATATCATTGGTTTGGGGTTCTTTTTGCGATCGTCTTTTTTGGGTTTTTTAAGGTTTCGATCCTTATTCCTTTATTAATTACTTGTACTAGTTTCCGTGTTTAAGGTTATACTACAATCATTTTTAGGGTTTTTTCTGTTGATCGTAACTCTGGTTTTGCAAATCGACTGTACCTACTTATCCTAAATCAACTTTAGTGGGTTTGGGTAGTCTGAACGATCGTTATATCTTAGGTTGTGATTTGACATGCGTGTGTGACGGGTACATACTGATTGAAGTGAGGTACTGCTGTTATTGGTTTGCTACCGTGTTCTGTTAAGGGTTTTTAACTAATTGATATCTCGTGTGTGTATTGGTAATGGAAAGAGGGTTTTTGAGTCAGAAGGGAAGTGAGGTTGGGAGGGGTGTGAATGAAAGTAATTTTTGATGGCAGATAAGTCAGTTGAGGTTAGTAAGCATGTTAATGTGGCGTTGGGTAGTAATTGTGCTACTTGAACTCCTAATGTTATAAATGCGGGTTTGGAATAATTTCTAACCGTATAGAGGCACATGGAATTCACTCTCATGCTAGTGCGAATTAGGAGAACATGAATGATGTTGGTACCAAGGTAGGAACTACTCCGACCGGTAATACTCCTGGTATGTCTTCGTATGCTAATGTTACTAGTATTTTGAGTAGGAAGGCTTTGAATTTTTGCACTTTATTTACACCGGCGAGAAATGAGGTTAATGTGGTTGTTCCGGTAGAGTCTATTAGAGCTATTAGTGAACGGTTTGCCAATACCGCATATGGTTTCTTTTTTGGAAAGCGGGTGGCTTATCCCGTTGTTGCTAACTATGTTAGGAACACTTGGGGGTAAATATGGACTGGTTAAATTTATGCTTAACTTGTACCGGGATATTCTCTTTCCAGTTTATCTCTATAGATGGTTTGGATGCAGTGCTTGAAAATGGTCCATGGTTTATTTTCAATAACCCGCTTATTTTGAAAAAGTGGAATCCGAATGTAAACTTATTTAAAGAAGATATGGGTAATGTTCTGGTTTGGGTTAAACTCCATGGTGTCCCTGTGACTGCATTTAGTGAGGATGGTTTGAGTGCCATTGCAACTAAGCTTGGTACTCCTTTGATGCTTAACTCATATACATCTGACATGTGCATCCAATCATGTGGTAGGTCAAGCTATGTTAGACCATTGATTGAGGTTCGAGTTGATGTGGAGTTGAAAAATAATACTATGGTGGCTATGCCTAAACTTGTTGAGGAGGGGCTCTATTGTATCAGCCTTAATTACATGTTTTAATCAAATGAGATCTCCTATCTTTTATCATTCAATATGTCTATGTGTTGTGTGATTGATTCTTGTTCTTCACTTCCTTTTAATATGCTAGGATATATCCTTTAGTATTTACTTATGATTGGATAAAACTTAGTTTGTAGATCCTTTTAATATTGCTTCTTGTGATGGATGTACACGTTATGCTCTTGAAAAATAGCTATAAAATTTTACATTAGCATGAACGTCTAGGGAAACGAGAGTGCGTAGAAAGAATACCGTCGATAACAGTCTTCATACAACCTTACTCCTAATATGGTTGATCCCTCTTAAGTGTTTTAATGCATGTAATATGCTATTAGGGGCCTTGTAATAGTCTTCATACTACCTTACTTGTGCGTTGCCTTAACAGAATATTACATAGACGGTGTTTTCATGTAATTCGTTTATAACTAAAGAAATACTTACACAGATCATCACAAGTATGACAAAGCAATAGAACTAGGAGAAGCAAATTGAGGAGTAGTGCATGATTAAGTAAATATGTTCGTTTACCATATAGTTTCTACCAAAGTAGTTCAGATTTATTATTAGTTTAATTAGTTAAAACAAAACCATCTTTAAAACCAGAATTTTACCTGCTTTTTATAAAATATAAAAATAAAAAATAATCTTCTCTCAACCCTTAGACCTCTGTTTTATTCTGTTTGAGCCTTCCCAACCTATTCCCCAAGAGAACGATAACAACCCCCAAGTCTTACCTTACTACACTACAACAGTTAGGTACTCTACTTAGGGGATTGTAAAACTTTATGTGAGTTTGCAAAACCCGCATCAAAGTTTTTGGCGCCACTATGTGGGGAATAGTTAGGTTTCGAATTTAATTTAGCTTAGGTCTACTTGCTTGATTCCTATCAAGTGAGATTTTAATTTCTGTCAAATTAACTTTCTTTTGTCTATCTTTTCATTGTGTAATTTGTTTTGTAAATCTTTTCGTTGACCTCCATGGGAGATGAAAATCATATCCGTACTCTTGAATATTACTCCAAACCTAGTCACGAAGGCTATCAAAACACCATTGAGCTCCCCGATGGGAACAATGTGGTACCTCTACGATCCAACACCATCCGGTTGGTGCAAAACGGATGCTCATTCCATGGAATTTGGTCCAAGGATCCAAACTAACATCTTAAGGATTTTCTAAAACTTGTGGACTCACTTGACCATGATGTTGCAAATAGGGAAAGGACGCGCCTGCATTTATTTCAGGTTTCCCTTCACGATCAAGCTAGCAATTGGCTTGAACGTCTTCTTACTGGATCCATCTCCATCTGGGAGGATCTTACTACTCGTTTCCTTGCTCAATGCTTTCCACCGGGAAGGACTGCAAAACTCCGAAATGACATCCAAATGTTCCAACAACATCAAGGTGAATCTTATTTTGAAGCATGGACTCGTTTCAAGGACTTACTCTAAAAAGTCCCTCATCATGGCATCGATCTTTGGCTGCAAGTCTAAATATTTTTTGACCATGTCAATCCCACCACAAGGCAAACCATCAATCAAGCGGCTGGTGGTAAGGTTCGTGACAAAAACACCGAAGAATCCTGAGGCACTATTAGATGACCTAGCCCTCTATGAAAATGAAAATTGGAATGACCCAAGGGACTTTGCTAAACCGGTCAAGGCAATCTCTTTGTCTCAAGATGTCCCAAGTACATCCGACCGTCATCTTATCGAGCTCGAAAATCAAGTCCAACGCTTGATGGAAGCTCATCTTGCTCCTAAATCATCCTTTCCAGTGAACAAAATCACTTCTTCATGTGAGATCTGTTGTGGTCCCTACGACACTCTATACTGCTTAGAAAATCCCGAGCAAGCTTTTGTTGACTATGTATCCTCGCGTACAAACAAAGCGGGGGGCAAGTGGTACACTTTCAAACCCGAGCAAAACAATCTTGGTGACATCTATAATCCGTCATGGAAAAGTCACCCAAACCTTAGGTGGAGGCAACCTCAAAATTTCAAAACAATTTTTTCAAACCCACCTAATTGTTTTCAGCCTAACGGTTTAATACCGAACCACTCCTTCAGCAACAATCCTCAAAGTTCTAATAGTCAATCAAATCTCAAAGGGTTGGTGTCTAGCTTTATGGCATCTCGAGACGCTAGATTTTCTAAGTTTGAAGCCGATTTCAACCAAGAACAAGGCAATATGACCAATAAGATTGACGCAGTTTTGAAGGCCATCAATGATCGAATAACGGGAGCACTCCCAAGTGATACGGTTAAGAACCCAAAACTGAATGTTAACCTCACCTCTCTGATTTCTTTTGCTCGTCCTTACCCAACACATGACCCCAGTGCTCGTCCCATATCCATGATTAGATCAATGCCATCAAACCATGTTCTAGCCAAGCAAGCAATCTTCAAAAAGTCCAGCTGTAAACGGTCAACGAAATTAGAACATCAAAACCAAAAGAACCCGCAAAAGCCTTAGAAGACGAATTTAAGGATTTAAATCTCATCTTACCAGTTCTTGAAGTTCTAGCTCATGCTCTAATATATAACGCAATGCTAGATAAATATGTAGAGAGTCAAAAGTTAGGAAAAAATAGGCCGGCGTTCATACAAGGAAAAATGCCTGAGAAAATGAAGGATCCTGGATTATTCACCTTACCTTGTAGCCTAGGGGACTCCAAGCCTTTTGATACCTTAGCCAATTTAGGGTAATTTAATCCCACTATATCTCTTCAAAAATCTAAAAGTTGGATTACTAGAAGAGACCGATCATGTTTTTGGTTTTGCAGATAGGACTAAGTGTTACCGCGTTAGAATTGTTAAAAATATAGAAGTCCACATAGGGAAGTTAAAAATCTTAGATGACTTCTATGTCATAGACATGGACAAAGATCATGCTACCCCGTTACTCGTAGGAAGAGGATTCCTAGCTACTACTAATGCTGTAATAGACTATAGAAAAGCTAAAATAGCAGTAGGAGAAGGAGTTACTAGATCAATATTTGTAGTTAAGGAAATTGACCTAGGAGAAGAAGAGGTACCTTATTGGACTACCCTAGGAAAAAGAGAGTATTATACACCACGACCTAGTACGGATGGAATAGGTGCTCGAACCCCTTACTATGCTAAGAAGGACTTCATAGATTACCATATCCCTGGTGAATGGAAAATCGCTAGAGACGTCGAGCTTAACCCATTTAAGTATGTCCTAGTATTTAGAAGGATGGTAGAATTCTTAGTAGTTATACCAATAAATCTTAAGAGAAGTATGTGGGAGTCGGAAGATTTGATTAAGAATACGATAGATTGGAACAAGCCGCCGAAAAGAGGAGATGGAGCGTGGCATGCTAAGATTAGATTAATCGATCCGGATGGAGAGGAATTCACTAAAACCTTCCACTCAATTCTCACCACTAGGAAATTGTTCGAGAAAGAGAACCCAAGCGAGATCATCGACTTGGATCACTTTCATGATTCCTAGGGCGTGTGACTCCGAGTCTAGCTAAAAGACTCTCAAATAAACAAAAGTGCTTTTTAGGAGGCAACCTAATCTTTTACTTTCCCTCATTTTATGAGTGTCGTGTGTTTTAATTCTTTATCATTTGTTCTTATATGTTTGAATTATTATGTGATCATGCTTTGTTTTGTTGTTAACTTCGTCTTAATTGCAATCAAAGGTATTTTGCATAAAAATAAGTATAGGGGAGAAAAATATCTGGTTTAAAAGAACCATTTCAAACATATAAAATAAATTGTTTAGATTAATTCGCGTCTTGTGTCATGTTTGTTTGAGTCATATGATTGTGAAATCTCAGGTTTTATGCAGTATTTTTGCAGGAAATAACTAATATGAATTGCGTGCATAAATTTTTCCAAGAAAACGAATGTGAAATTTCCACAGTGCTTGGAGACGGCGTTAGGATTTTTCCTGACGGCAATCCTGACCCCGTCACGTCTACAGACTTGTGAAAATTTGAATTTTCTATTATTTTTGAAAAATAATTTTGTATAATTTCCAAAGTTTGTGATTTTCTTAAAAACTTGCAGAAAACCACAATTATATTAACACAATCATCCTATCTTTACTGCTTTTATTGAGTCTAAAACCTAAAAGTTTTGTTGTATATATCATTATCCCGCCGATTTTACGCTAGGTGTAGTTGTTTCTGTCTTTGATTTACATGTTATATTTGATGAGAAGAAGCTTTAGAGTTCTTAGGAGTTTCATTGAATGACTCTTGGATGACGATTTAGCCAGTTACCATATGTTTCTTCTCTATTATTGAGCAAACCAGGGGAGTACTAGTTTCTTTCACTCTTTTTCTTTTCCTTTTATTCGTGTTACGGGTACATTCAAGAACATTAGGGATAATGTTTAAAATAAGTGAAGGGGGGAAATAAGCCTTAGAAACTATTCCTTCAATTGCCATTTGCTTGTTCCTTAAAATGATGTGTAATATATCGAAACATAGCGTATACGGTAATTTTGACCCAAATTTTTTTATGAAACATACCAACGAAAACTGAGTATTATTAGCGTCTCATGGATAGGAATTATATGCTAGCACAAAACCCTCTAAAAATTCCACACAAAAATGTGAGGTTCACCCCTAGATCTTTAGGAATTCAGGTATCCATTTTTGATACCTAAGATAATTTTACCTTTAGCTTTCTCGAGTTAAGGAGTGAGCAATTGCATATGTTGCGTTCATGGATGTGTTCGTGCATATGTGATTTTGTCGCCTTTTCTAGAGCATTGGTATCGGTTAAAATTATATGAGAGTGTACCGGTAGTATATTAAATTCTAGAACTTATTTTTGTGATGCATCCCGAGACAGCATAGTGAGTATTAGGATTTGCTAAATGATAACATGCACTAGGATAAACCCACGTTTTAAACCTATATTTGTTATTATGGTCACCTCGATCATATAATTATCCCACACCCTTGCCATACACTCATTTTTAGTGAAGGAATCCCTTAGTACACCCTTCCAAGCCTATTCTTTTCATGCTTCTCGTAATTTTCTGATGGATTCCAGATTATTAATGAAGAGCATTGTTACCCTTTACCAATTGTTTCACCCAAATCGCCTTAGCCTTCCTTGTATGTACTCGTTTTTAGTATATTATTGTTTTGGCCCAAGTTAATTATTTGAGTACATGGTTGCTAAGTTCTTATCCTTGTAAATACAGTTTTAGGACGATTGGGATTCATAGTAGTATTTATTTTGCGGAAGAATGGGGAAGAAAAGTTAAGTCATTACCCATATATTTGTTCAATCGTCTCCATGTTTATGTTGATCCACCGTAATTAGGCGGTCATTAGTTTGCTTATGGATTGAGTATATCAAAAATCAAGTGTAGGGGGCCGTGTTTTATAAACCCAACGTTATGTATTAATAGTTATAAAAAAAAGAGTTTGATGTAGAGTTTTGTATAGTATTGTACATCTTTATCCGAGTGATCGAGTCTTTGGCTTCGCAATCCAATCAGCGTATACTCCTATGGATAATTAACTCACTACTTCACCCTAGATTCACCCAAAAAGTCACCCCCTAAAAATTTCCCATCCGTTTCCGTTTCCATTATTGTTATCATACACCTAAACCCCACAACCCTTAAAGACCTCTTTTATAGTAATTTTTAGTTCTTGTTGTCTAGCGGTGAAGGTTTGGTTCCTTTACCAAGCCATGATAATTTATATGACTAAGTTATTGGTTATTGGTGTTATTTTATGTTTCCTATACTATTATAATCATTTTACCCTCTTGAGAGAAAGAAGAATCCAATCACTTATGTGAGGGTGCTAGTTAGTAATTTCATGATTTTAATTCATGAGGTAGGTTAGAAGGTTGTCGGAATAAAAATATAGTTAAAATGTAGGTTAAATGACCTCCGGTATACTGACTATTGTCTTGTTAGTAAAAGCGCTATTTACTTGAGGTTAAGCATAATCCCAAGTGTAGGGGGTATTTGATGAGGTGTCATTTTATACACTTTTTTAGGGTCATTTAACCTCCTAAATCATACAAATATGCCCAAATTATGTACTTAATCGTTCCTTTTTGTGTTTTCAGCACTTTGATGGATTTTAAAAGAAATATATGTAACTTGGGCTCATTTGGAGAAGAAACGAATAAGATTACGACTCTACACCAAATCTCTTGAAGTATACGCGTACAGTGTGTAGAGACGGCGTCTCATTATATTGTGACAGCGTCATGGCTTACAAAGGACGTCGTTACGCGCGCGCGCTCGCGCGCTGACGACATTAGGATCAACCAACTAAAAGGAAGCCTAGATTTTGGGTGGCGACAGTGTCAGGATTATAACACGACGTCATCGCACCCGTTTTCTTATATATACAAACTCGTTTGTAAGGTTTTAAGGGTGAAACTTTTGGAAACCGAACCCTACTTTTAAAAGACAATTATAGCTTCTATTTAGGCTATTTTTAGAGTGTTAAAACCCTATTGTATCAACCTTATTACATGTTTTAATCAAGTGAGATATCCTATCTTTTATCATTCAATATGTCTATGTGTTGTGTGATTGATTCTTGTTCTTCACTGCCCTTACATGCATAGGATAGTTCCTTTGTATATACTTATGATTGCATGCAAACTTAGTTTGTAGATCCTTTTAATAATTCTGCTTCTTGTTATGGGTTGTGCGGGGTTCAGGCTTAAAAAACTAGGTATAAAATATTACTTTAGCATAGATGTCTAGGGAAACGCGGAGTGCGTAGAAAGGATACCCATCAGTAACATTTCTTCATACTACCTTTCCCCTAATATGGTTGATCACTCATAAGTTATTTTAATGCATGTAATGTTCTCTTGGGGGCCTTGTAATAGTCTTACATACTAACCTTACTTGTGCGTTGCCTTAACAGAATATTGTATAGACGGTGTTTTCGTGTAATTCGTTCATAACTAAAGAAATACTTACACAGATCATCTCAACGTGTGACTAAGAAATTGAATGAGGCGGAGCAAATAAGGAGTAGCGCTATGATTATAGTAAAATCGTTCGTTTACCATATGTTTTCACCAAAGTAGTTTAGATTTATTACTTAGTTTAATTAGTTAAACCAAACCATCCTCTAAAACCAGAATTTTACCTGCTTTCTATAAAATATAAAAATACAAAAATAATCTTCTCTCAACCCTTAGACCTCTAGTTTATTCTGTTCGAGCCTTCCCAACCTATTCCCCTAGTAAACGATAACAACCCCCGAGTCTTACCTTACTACACTACAATGTTTAGGTACTCTACCTAGGGGATTGTAAAACTTCTTGTGAGTTTGCAAAACCGCATCTAAGTTTTTGGACCGCTGCGTGGAGGAATAATTAGTTTCGAATTTAATTTTTTGATTTAGGTCTACTCATGATTCTATCAAAGTGAAATTTCTTGTCAAAATTCGCTTTTGTTAGTCCTATATTTTCTTTTTGTTATTTGTTTTATAGTCTATTAACTTTGTGTACCTTTCTTTAAGGAAGTAGTTTTGCCTATGTAATGGGTTGAGATGTGATATAACCCTCATCCTTTGTACTTAACTATTTTTTGGAGTAATAAAATTAACCTGTGAAACCTTTTACCTAAAAAAACACAGTAGAAATTTTTGGCTTAGTTATTACTATTATGATCAGCTGAAGAGGCCAATAATACAACTTAAACTTCGAAACTACTCATAATTTTCTAGGTTGTGGTGACATGGGATGTGAAAGTATATTGATGGATTAATATAGGTAAACTTAGTTTTGGGAATAATATACTTTACAATGACAATGAGATACAAGAATGTATGATGGATCCATTAACTCAACTCACGCTTCTACACAAAATGGTTTTTCCCACGGTTTAAATCGTGAGAAAAACGTGGGTAAGGGCCCTTTTCATGGTTTCTCACGGAAATTATTACGATGGTTAATTTTTTTCATCTTAAAAACCCTTGTAGGTAAATTTCCCACTGACTTTCTCACGGAACGTTGACTATTTTCCATGGATATTACTGTGGATAATCTGTGGGTTTAATTTCTGACATATATTCCACAAACATTTTCTCATGGATTTCCCACATTTTCTAGCAACCATTTTCCACATATATCTGACATTTTTTTGCCACAGATTTCCAACAATTATTTCTCACTGATTTCTCACGAATATTTTCTCACTGATTTCCTACATTTTACATCAAGAATCTTCCACAGATTTCCCACGGCTATTCCTAACGATTTTATCACAAATTTCTCATAGAAAAATATATTCTGACTACTAGAAAATTGAGCTACACTGACGGTCATATCTAAAAGACATACATAAATCATCCAAATAAAAAGTAAAAATACAAGTCATATTTTGAAATTTGTAAATCTTAGCTCAAATCTAAGCTTGAGTCTAAACTTCGAATATTTAACACAGTTAAAATAACCAACATGTATAAAAGAAATGATCTAAAATTCCTAAAGATACATAAAATTGAAGGTTAATGATATCCGCATCATTTTACCAACTTTCTTATGGCATCTTCACATCATAGATGTCAGCTGCACAACAAAGAATGACACTTTCTACAGGATCTTGGTATTCAATCCAATTAAATAGTGACTATAAAACAAACGAAAGATTTAAAAGTTAGTAAATGAAGATAGAGAATGATAACAAATACTCCTATTTTACAACACCATTCTATATCCTTTGTGACCGTAAACTTTCATCAAATGTGCCATACCAATTTTTATATATTTATGTGATTATGTTAAAGAAATGAGAACATAATATACAAATTAAACAAAATAGAGGACAATACCCCACGTGATTTGCCACTACAAACAAAACAAATAGATAAAAGGATGTTCTAGCTCTACATCTCCTTTAATGGCTTATATTCGTCCGTCTTCTTAATGTTACTGGAAAATGGAAATTAAGCATTTTTCTTTTGTTTTTAGATGATAATTATACTAATAAAAGAAAATGAAAAATATTTTTGTACTTTTTATATTTTTATAGAAGAAAATATTCACAGATTCAAACACAAATTGTCAAACGTAACGATAATCGTTTTCACAGCCTCCCCGGCAACGGCGCCAAAAATTGATTCGTCAATAATATATATATATATATATATATATATATATAATATAAAAGCAAACACTCAACCAATTGCCTTTGACAAAGGCAAGAAGTCAAAATTCACTAAATAAAATATATATGTAACCGGAAGTATGAGTTCCCGGGTCGTTTTGTCCCAACGAGGCTTGAATGGAAAATCGAATGACGGATTGATGATTGATGTTTGAATATGACAAGGTTATGATGGGTTTTCTATTTCTACCAATTAAATATACAAAAACGATTAAATAAAACCTAAAAACGAAAGCTAAATAACTTAAATCCTAAAACGGGCACGAAAAACGAGGGTCAAAAACCTAAATTTTGCAATTTAAACCCTAGAACAAATTTAAAAGCTAAAATAGATTCTAGATGACAAATAACAAAGTTTAAAAAAAACTAGACTAAAAACGGAGGTCGTTTGACCCAAAAACGAGTCAAAACAAAAACGGGGATAAATCCCGTTCTTTAGAAAATGAAGTTTTGAAAAAATGAACCTACGAAACTTTTAACATTTTTCCTACAAAATATATGAAAAAAGAAAATTTTAGAAAAAAGATTTATATTTTTCTGATTAATATTTTATTTTTTATGATTTTTTAAAGTTTTTAAAGAAAATAAATTATAAAAAATACTAAACGCGTATAAAAAAATCTGAAAAATTTACACAAAATAGCTAAAGTGACAAGGGTCCTAAGAAAAATAAGCCGGGGAAACCAGCTTATCAAATAAGCTGTTGAATAAGCTTAAACAGCTTATAAGCTTAATAGGCCAAAACACCCTTAAATACCAAAGCACCCAAGGGTCTAACAGAAAAGACCCAAGGGCGCAGCGGTAGTGTGTGGTGTGTTTATAAAGGGTTGAGGGCTTTGAGGTCCCGGGTTCGAGTCTTGCTCACCCGGGTCCTTGGCCTTCCCCTTTTATTTTTTTTTTCAAATTTTTTTTTATAAACTTAAAAAGGGCTTATAAATAAGCAATTTTTATAACTACAAGTTTCTACAAAAGCTTATAAATAAGCTGGAAAACGGGCTTAAAGTTGGCAGAATGGCTTAAGAAAGCTTAAGGCTTATTTTTTTTCTTTTTTGGATTTTGAAAAAGCTACAAAAGATGCAAGTAAGCTAAAATGAAACTAAACTAAGCAAATAAGCAAATTCATGATGAATTAAGCAAAAAGAAAGAAAAATAAGCTTGAAAGAGCTTATTAAGCTACTGACATGGAATTTAGCTAAAAACAGACAAAGGGGGTACTTTGGGCTTATTTTTAAGCCACTAAAAGGCAACCTATGGGTTTAAGGCTTATAGGTCCTTAAAGTTGGGCTTATTGGCTATCTAGAAATGAAAAGAAAACAAGATATTAAAAGTAAATAAGCTGGAAAAAGCCAAATAAGTTGGCAGACTTGGTTTTTATACTAAGTCTAAAAATCCAAACTGCTTGGGCTTTTTTTTAAACTTAAGAACCTATAACCTAGAAAAATGAAAAGAGGACATAAAAGAGTATGAGAAAAAGCAATCTAAACTTATTTTGAAACAAAGATAAGCTGTGAAAAAGCTGCTAGAAAAAGCTAGGCAGGACAGAATGCTTTTATGAACACAAGGCACAAATAGCTCTTCTTTTTGGCTTCTATGAACAAATAAGCAAATGTAAATGAGAAATAAACAAACACAGCTAATATACTAAACCTAAAGAGCACCTACTAACAAAAATAAGCTAAAAAAAACAAGCCAATAAGCCAGAAAATCAAAATAAGCTATAAGCCACAAACAGGCAGACCCACAGCCTAGGGACACTCTTTTTGGCTTATTTTTAAGCCACTTAGAGGGGTCCTTTGGCTTAATAGCTTATATGGGCTTAAAGCCAGCACAAGTGGCTTACTAGAAAAGCAAAGAAAACAAAATTTGGAACAAAGATAAGCTAAGAAAAAGAGCTGAAAAGGTGGCTGTTGTGCACCAGGGGAGATACTCTTTACAAGGCTAAAAAGCCAGCTTATAAATAAGCTGGCATATAAGCTCAAAACTGAAAAATTAGTTAAAACAGATGAAATATGGCTCATGGAGAGCTCATGCACAAAATTTATTAAACTGAAAACACCAACTACCATCTGATAATTAGGCTTGAGCAATGGCAGTTTTGACAAAGAAATAAAAACTTGACAGATAAAAAAAACAATGAATGTTAAACTTAGGACATTTTACTAATACTTTGTGTACTACAAATGACTCCAAGAAAAGTGGTAAATTAGCAGCAACTAGCACTTACCCTAACCTAGCACAAATTAACTAATTTACACTCCTAAAATCCAGCATATTCAAGCTATGGGTACAAGACACCTTGAAATTGAATTCTAAATCCTAACAACCTCTTAAAACAGATTAGTACTTCCTAGGATAGCTAGTTGAAAGTGATTCATAGACCCCAACCCAAAGCAGAACCCAAATTGACCCATTTTGGCCTTGTGCCAAACACCCCTTTATTTTTCAAAAAGAGACTTTTAAAGCTAATTTTTGGAGATTTAAACTAAGGGTCTCAAAGACAGATATCTAAGCATGGATAATGAGCATAGATAAGCACAAATTAGACAGGAAATAAGCAACAATAAGCTGAAAAAGCAATGCTACAGTAATATTAAAAAAATGCAGAAAATTAAAAATGAAAACTTACAAAAAGTCCAATGAAAAGGAACCTAGATTCTAATCCTAAAAACCCCTAAGTCCAACATAATTCTGCATCATAAACCCATAGGTCCTTCCAATATT
>BQNB010081609.1:0-28073 GCA_026074375.1 Tanacetum coccineum
GTTCAGGAACTTTACCAAGTAATACTATTCATAATCCTAGAAATGAAGTCAAGGCTATCACTACTAGGAGTGGTTTATTGAAGTCAAGGGATTAATGATGACAAGTTTTCAAAGTTTAATGGCTCATTTGGATGTTTTAAAAGTCCAAGGGCCAAAGTTGTCAAAGTGAGAAAGTTGATTATTAAGAGGAAAAAGAAGAATAAAAACTACAAGGACCGGATCTGTCAATTTTCAAACTACTTTTACACTACAAAAGGAAAAATGAAACGCAAGGGCTAGTTTTGCATATAACCCAAAGATTCAAACACAAAAGCGGGGCAACTCTTCCCCTAACCGTCTACAACAAACTTTCCCGCCCAAAATCCCCAACAAACCCAACTTGCTTAAATCCTTCTCCCGTCTTCTCACAGCAACTTTACCTCGTATTTAACCCAATTCCACATCATTTCGAACATGTGTCAGCATTCTATTGGCCCGAACACCTCATGATTTGGATCCAACGGCTTACATTCAAAGGAGAAAGGATCAAGGGCTCGGATTGATTAAAGCTTTCATTCTCTCATCATCTCTCATCTATAAATAACAAGCTCAAGCATTCAGAGTTGGAGTTAGTTAATTGTTAGTTAGTTAATTTTCAGTTTTACTTGTAATTTTTCCTTTTTAAGCTTTTGTTCACTATTCATCGTTTTCAATCAAGCTCAAACTTTTAAATTCAGTTGTACTTACTCTTGTACTCTTCATTTCTAAGTAATCAAGCTAGTTGAGTTTTGTTTGTTCTCAAATTTTCATGTTAAAAGCTAAATTTAGCTAATAAGCTTGTAATAAGCTGTTTTTAGCTTATTCTATTTTCTTAAGTTCTTAAGTAGTTCAAACTTTATAAAAAGCTTTTTAATACTGTTTTCTGTCTATTATTGTTCAATATTTTTCATTTGAATTCATAATTCATTCAATTTGGAAGCTTATGTAAGAATAAGCTCTTAAAAGCTTATTGAGCTTTTAAGCTGGGTTTATAGGCAAGGTGCCACATTAGGTTTGTGTTTTTAAGCCACTCACTCAACAAGAGTGGCTAGTTCTGAGACTACTTAAAACTCAGGTTTCAAATTCTAAATTTCATTTCAGCCTTTACATTTAGCTTATTTCATAGAGATTATTCTTTTGTGAGTGCTTAATCCTGTTAAATAGTGTTTAGTTAGTTTAGATATCCAAAAATTTCAAGTTGTTGTAACTAGAATTACTTAAGTTCTCATTTAGCTTGTAATTCTGTCAAAATAAGTAAGTAGCTAGCTGAGAAATTAGCTTATTCTTCTTAATAAGTTTAAGTTTTTAGTGTTTAACTAGCTTATTCTTGGTAATAAGCGTAGGATTTAAGAATTAAATAGGCTTTCAATTAGTGGTTCTAGTGTGAACTATAGCGGGATTTAACAGATTTAGTTTTAAAGTAGTCTTTAAGTGAGGTTTAAGTATTGACAGTTCTTTTAGTATAGGAGTGTGTCACGATTTATGTGAATTTGAGTTTGGTAGGCGCGATTTCGCTGTGGTGTGTTTTTTGTGTGGGGGGGGCACCGGGGGGGGGGGGGGGGGTGTGTTTTTTTTAGTAACAGTTCAACAATATCTTCAAAACTCTTTACACAGTTGTGTTAAGCAATATTATCAAGTTTTAGATAAGTTTTAAAAGATAGATTTTAGACTTTAAGGATTTAGAGTTTAAAAAGTTGTCCTAGCACCAGGGCAGTTTTAAGCTCAATTAGTGATCCGCTCTGACTATACCTTAAAATATATATAATATAATAAAATATCAAATATATAGTAAGAATAGTCTAAAAGCAGAATCAATGATACCGAGAAGTAGTATAGAGCTTTCCCGGGTCGTTTATCCCCAACGAGGCTGGAATGGTAAATCGATACGATCGAAGATTTGAGTTTGAAGGAAGGAATGAGTTTGGGAAGTTGAAAAAGTCAAATTAAATAATAACGGACTAAAACGTTTAAGAAAAACCTAGAAATTACGAAATTAAACTAGAAAACGAGACCCCGAATCCCGTACAAAAGGGGGAAAACCTAAAATCTTTAAAAATAACCCTACGGAAAATTTTTCACTTCTAAACTACTCTACGGGTCAAATAACGAAGAATGAAAAAGACTAGACCGAAAACGGAGTTCGTTTGACCCAAAAACGAGTCAAAACAAAATCCCGTACCCGGACCCGTTCTTTAAAAAGTAAAAAGTTATAAAAATGACCCTACGAAAATTTTTATATTTTTCCTACAAACTAGATGATAAAAGAAAATTTTCTAAAAAAGCAAAATATTTTTTTGATAATTTTTATATTTATTATGAATTAAATAAACTTTTAACTAAATTAAATTATAAAAAATACTAAACGATTACTAAAAATTCTGAAAATTTTTCTAAAAATACTAGGCTTTATAAGAGTCCTACGAAAAATAACAAACACCACACAGCTTAAGCAATAAGCCCCGAAAATAAGCTTCACAGCTTATTAGCTTATAATACACAAAATGTGTATATAACCAAAGTGCCTTGGGTCTTTAACGAAAAAGACCCAAGGGCGCAGTGGTAAGTGGTGTTGTGTAAAGGGAGGGGATGTATCGAGGGGTCCTGGGTTCGAGTCTTGCTCACCCGGGTCCCTTGTCTTCCCCTCTCTTTTTATTTTTGCAAAACTACAGGGTAGAAAATGTAAAAATCTAAACTAAAGGGTAGGCGGGCTAACTTTATTAAATTTACACTATAGTTCAAACGTGTAACCCTGCACTATGGAAAGAGTACAAAACAAACCCTACGACACAGCCTTTTTTTTAGCTTATTAAAAAGTGATTTTTAGCAAAAACTCAAAACTACAAACTTATTAAGGGGCTTATACTACACAACTTTAACAAATGCACTTTTCACTTTTATCAAAAGAATAAGCTTAAAAATAAGCCTAAAGTTGACAGCAAGCTAAAATGTGTGGAGACTTAAAAAAGGAGAAAAACCCGGCAATCTTAAAAGTAAAAGAAAAGCTAAGTCATTTAGACATAGGGTTCAATATTAAGCTAATACAAGGAACTAAGAATAAGCTAAAAGGGTAAACTTAACCTAAGAAGCTACAAAAAGTGAAAGATAAACTCATAAGCGCACTGTGGAAAGGGGCTTAAGTGACAGAAACTAAAATAAGCCTAAAAGCTAAAATTTTACTAAGTTACTTGGGCAAATAAGCTAGGAAAAAGCATGACAACTTACTAGCTAACCTAGTTAAGCTACCAGGACACAATTTGAGCTTATGGAATAAGCTCAATAAGCCAGAATGTGGCTTAAACCCACACAACATCACCAAACTTGCACGGGGTTAGTACTGTTTGGCTGTAAATTTCTGGCGCTTGACAAAGCTCAATGAAAGCACAATGGAGCGTGTACATAGCTTACACACAGTTATTAAAACTAACAAATATATGCCTAAAAGGGTCACAATTGAACTTATAAATTAAGCTGAAATAAGCCAAGAAGAGACAAACTCTAAGGCAGTTTTCAACACCTACGTCTTACAAAAACACCAAAAGCGCAAGGCACATGAGGGCTTCAAAATTTAAGCACACAAATACACTTCCCTAAGCTACCTGCAAACTTGGTCAGATGCTTATTTCAAGAGCTTTCTCGGACTCTTAAAATAAGCCAAAAACTTGGGCTTAAGTGTGCTTAATGGCTGAGAAAGATGAGCCTAAAGTTCCCCTTTTGCACCAGGGGAGCTTTAAAGCAAGACTTCAAGGGCTTATTTGACAGCTATTTTACGCTGCTCAAATAACGCTCTAAAATCACAAACACCAGCGATCAAACAGAATTTGAGTGTTACTCAGCTAAAGGGGTCTTTGTGCAACCAATTTTTTACGCCCCTAAAACTAAAATAGCTTGTTTAATTTTGATAGTGAAAAAGGTGTTTTGGATTTATTAAAACTGTGACACAAAGATACTTGGTGGATTTGACTCAAAAAGTCAAGGGAACAAAGGCTTTTTAACAGCCTTGTTTAGACACACTCAACACAATCTTTTGAACCTTAAACTTAAACCACAAGTGCTTAATCAAATAAGCACTTGTGGGATTCTTAAAAACTTCACAGTTTCAAAGAGGTTTTAGAAAACCTTGAACAACAATCTTTCCACTAAAATGTTTTAAAACAGCTTAAAAGTGACTAAAACTTGTTGCTTAAACTGACCAAGTACCATAACCCATGCCAATAGCCTTTTTGACCCGTTTTAACCTTGTGCCAAACACCCTTATCTCAAACTGCAACAAGAGGGAGTTTAACAACCTATTTTTACGCAGCTAAACAGCCCTTCACGAAAAACCTTTTTATCCACAAGTCATACTTATTTTAACTATTTAAACTAACTTTAAAACTAAAAATCCTACTTATAAGACAAAAATAGCTAGTTTTCATCACACTTCATACTAATACTTATGACAGTTTTTTGAACAGATAAGCTAATTTTAACACAAAATCATGCTATAAAAACTGCAACAGCCATATAACAACTCTAAACTAATGGTATGTTTACAAAGATTGAAAGCAAAAAGCTAGTCCTTACGCTAACAGATAAGCAAAATGAAAATAGAAAATTTGAAACCTTGAACTTTTTTGTCTCAGAACCAAGGCCACTCTTTCTGCTGAGAGACTAAAAACCTGTCCAATGGCACTTAGCCTCTAAAACCTGAGCAATATAGCTCAATAAGCCATTGGACGAGCTTCACTACCATAAATAGCTTCAAAAAACACTCACCTTGAACTAGCTATATGAATTATGACACTTCAAATTAAAACAATATCTACAAAGAACTTATAAAAAATTTTACAAGCTGAATTAGAGCTTATTAGCAAGAATAAGCTCTAATGAGCTTATTGAGAGCTTATTGAGTAAAAAGAGCTTAATTTCTTCACATAAAACATAGAATTACAATAGCAAAAAGACATTAACTTGAAAACACATAAACTACAATAAAAACTCAACTAAAAAGTAGAATTCAAAACTTAATAAAACTGAATGTGACTTAATGTGGTTGCCACATTGGCTTACAAGGCATTTTATAGCCGACAACTAAAGCTAGGTCTTCTTTTTCTTATCTTCTTGTTGGCTTGTTTGTCACACACACAAACACAGGATGTGTTTTGTTTTGTGAGAGGTTTAAACTCAATCTTGGCCCTTCAATCTGTAAATCATCCTAGTCGTCGAAATTTGGTCTTGGGGGGTGTGAAATTCGCCAAGTTGGCACCTTGTGCTGGAAAGGTAGTGTGAGGAGGGTGATAGATAATACTATCCATGGTGTCAGGTGAACGATTCATGGAGGATAACAAACGGGGTAATAACCACAACCGAAGTGTTTTTGGGAGGAAAAAACGAGCGGGAAATTTAGATTGGGGGTATACAGAGTGGAAGTTTCACCAATTGCACAAAACTGGTCCTCACAGGTTAACTTGTTAATTCGCACACATAGTCCTGTGGATAAATATCTTTTGGGGACTTGGCAAAACAAGTCCCAAGAGTTATAACAACTCTTTGCAACCATCGTCCCTTTGGTGGTACAAGTTAGGGGTTGGCAGTTTTGCCACCCCACTTGTTTACTTTGAGTTGAATTTGCAAAATTTAGCCCTTCTCTTTTCTATTCTCTTATTTCTTCATTTTATAAATAAGTTAGGGTTTGGCACTTCACCCCTAAACTTATATTTCTTTTGACTTGGCCCCCGGGTTGACTTGTGCGTTGACTTTGACACTTTGACCAGTTGACTTTTCTGTTGACATTTTGACTGATTGATTCCCGGCTTTGATTTGGCTTTGTCTTCACAGTCTTTTTCCAATTCCGAGTTCGGTTTTCTGTCGTTTTGGCACTTTGATTGTCTATTTCGTCTTTTTCTTAGTTATCCGTTCAGCACAATACAATTACGCAAACAACAAGCGTATCTTTGGCATTTACGACCGTTTTTGGTTATTTTAGCTCGTTTTTAAAGGTAAAAGGTATGTGTAATTCAGCACATACCAATTAGATTTAGAGTTAAGTGTCCCAAAGCAATACTAGAGACTCACGATAGAATACATATAGTTTAGAATACATATAAGTAGTGAGTTTAAAGAGTTTTTACCTTAAGAAAACTTAGCCTGCATTAAGGTGTTGGTCAATTGCATCAGCAACAATGAGTTTAATAACATGATGTTGCCTATAATACCACCCCCTTTTTTTCTAGTTGTCTTAAGATTTAAAAATAGGACAAAGAATTTAGAATTTAAGGCATTGATTTTAGCGTACTGGGGGGGGCATTAGGTTTATAAAAGACTCACTTAAGTTTCATTTTCAAGCACTTCTAAGTTTAGCTTAATTTTCTTACAAAAGTGGAATGGCAGCAGTTTTTGAGTTCAGCTTATTTTCTTTTTGAATTCTATTTCTATTTGACACATTTCTCAAGTATTCTTTTATCTAGGCTTAGTCAATTCCTTATATCTAGGTTTACTCCATAGTCATAGAATAGCTTATTTCCAAAAAGTTAGCTTTTAGGATTTAGAAATAAGCTAGATAGCTTATTAGGTTTAGCTTAAAATCAGTCAAAAAGCTGAAACTTGCACTTTTCAATATTATATTTCTTGTTATTTTTGTTAACACTTAGCTTATTTCTTTTTAGAAATCCCTAGTATACATCTTAAGCTCTATTTAGCATCTTTTAGTTTTCATTTTCATTTAGTAAAAAGCTAGAAATAAGCCAAAGTGTGAAAAAGCTAGAAAAAGCCTAGTTTCTGTAACAGATTTGAAATGCTTAATTTTCTAGCTTATTAAGTTGTTAAAAGTAGTTAGTGTCTTTGTTAAAGTTGTAGTCTATAAGCTCCTTTACAACTTTGTAGTTTTAAGTTTTAGCTGAATCTTAATTTTTCAATAAGCCAAAAATAAGCTAGATCGTAGGGTTTGTTTTGTATATATTTCATAGTTCGAGGTGACCCGTTTTCATTAGAGTGTAAATTCTAGACAATTACCCCGCCTACCCTTCTCTTTCCTTTATTACACTTTCTACCCTGTCTTTTTAGGATTAAATAAAATAGTTTTATATTTTCAAAATTAGTTTTAAGAATAGGGTTAGTTTTTAATTGATAAAATTAGGGTTCAATTGGCTTATAAAATTTGGGTATTTTTTTATCATTTCTTCCTGCACCACTTAAGTAGTAAAAAACTATTTTTTCTTTTCTTTTTCCAGTTAAATTTGATATTTTCTGGAACTAAAATAGAATTTAAATACATTTCTTTTTCTTTAAATTAAATGATAGAAATAGAAAAATAGTTGAAAAAATCTTAATTTTTTTGTGAAAAATTTTATTTTTTTATAATCTAGTATTTTTGAAAATAAAAGTAATGAATTTCGTGATTAATTTTTAGAATAAGTTTATTTTAGTAATTCATTTTTCTAAAAATTCATAGAAAATTCAAAAATAGTTAAAAAATTCTGATTTTTTTTCCTAAAATTTTCTTTTTAAATTTGTGATTTTTAGATATAAAATTTGTTAAAAGTAGTACCTTAGATTTTAAATTTCAGTTTTAGCTCACGTTTTCAATTTTCGTGCATTCAAAATTCGTACTAGTTAATTGTTTTTAGTTTGTGCTATTATATTCGTAGGTAATTCAAAGTCAAAAATCCTGTATCATTCTGTAAACTTGATCCGAATCATATCCCAAATCTTCAATTTCTCGATTTCGTTGGGACAGTCTCCCGAAAGAAAGTACTTCCCGGTTAAAAATATACGTATTGTATTTTCTTTAGTGAGATTTTATCCTTTTATTTCTCTTGTTTGAGAAGTAATTTGGAAATAATTTTCACGGGATTAATACTATATATATATATATATATAAATTTGTACTACCAAATTTTGGCGCCGTTGTCGGGGAAGACGTGAACGATTTTTGAGGATTTTCGTTGAAGTAGAGTCGAGAAGATCCTTTCCTAGAAAGTTATTTCTAGTATATAAATCAAAAACACAAAAAATGCAATATATAAAAATGTACAAAATTTTTTTCTTTCTGATTATAAATATAAATAATAAAAAAAATAAATTCCAAAATATAAACATTTCCTTAAAAAAATATAACAATAAAAATTAATACCTTCCAAATGAAGTATTAGCATAATATAATCGCAATAAAAGATTCAATATACTCCCGATTTTTTTACACACGTAGGTTAGGCTCACCTCTAGTTGGCTTATTCATTAAATGAGAGGTAGGCAGGCTTGGTCTACAGATCGCTCAAGGGACAAGGGTTATTCTAAAAGAGCCTCGCTCTTTCCTTTTTCTCCGTTCTTTTTGTGAGTTAGGTGGTTAGAGGCTACCGTGTGTTGAGTAGATCTTTTGGTTGAGTTCTTTCTCGATATATTTTTCCATTCTTAGAATTTTAGGGCTTAATAAATAAATAAATAAAAATTTTAAAAAATTAAAAATGCAAAAATATTCTTCTTGTCTAGTGCTTGCGCACTCGCTCTTCTAATCATTTTCTTCTCTCATCATCATTGTTTTTATTTCTTCATAATCGAAATCCGGTGCTATTAAATGTTACAATTGTGGAAGGACGAACAAATCCGGATTTTGTCCATGTTTGTGGGCTTCAAATGTCAATGATTAAATATTCCTTATTGTCTGGATTGCTCTTGTTTGACGGGTGGTACGAACTTACGGACAGAGTTTGTCTACCAATGTTGTCCTTATCCGTATTATTAAGACATACTCTCCCAATTATCCGTTACCCTCCACAGCCCCGTGGAGTACCAGCGGACTCTTGCGAGTATGTGGAATGCTGCTCTTTATGGATATCCTTGTCTATCGTTTGTTCTGGGACCCGTGTTACAAGACGTCTCCTCGGTAAACAAGTTATGGAAAATGCTTCCATTGCTCAAACGGTTCTTATAGGAGCTATGCAAGACTTTCTTAAAGAAGTAGATCACATACTCATAATGAAAAGTGCATCTAGGTATTGCCTTGTGAGGAGAATTTTTGAAGATCAGCGAGTTGTGGAGAAGAGCAAAATCAACCTGAGTATTCTGTAAGAAATTGTTGCAATGTCTTCTTAGGATTTTACAAATCCTTATGAAATTCACCACTAAAGCAAGAAAACTCCCTAACCCATTCAGAAAGTTCTAGAAGAGAAGAGAGTATTGTGGAACTTCTTGCTGAGGAGAGACTTCAAAAAGCTAATCAAGTTTTAAATGAAAGTCAATCTCCTCAAGAAATGAGAATCCAAGATTTGGAGATTCAGAAGCAGCAGTGTTTAGAAGAGATGAAAGAATGGATGAATGATTTAGGAATAAGAGAAATTCGAAAGGAGGAGATCGATATTGATTATAGAAGGAAATGTGAAAAGATTTATGAGTTAGGATAAATTTACAATGGTTAAGCATGAAATCGGGATTAAATCATACAAGGATCAGAGGAGCTTAGATGAGTCTGAAGCCTAGAGCTCGAATTCAGAAGATTTATCATTGACGATGTGTTGACGATGATTTGGGATTTTATGCGGTTCATCCGAATACGATACACACTCCCGTTTCGCAAAACTTAAAGCCTAAGGATTCACTCATAATGGGAGACGGGCATATTAACACTACTTCGGAAACGGAGACGATTAGTGTTGAGACCCTTGTTTCAAACCCACGTGAGTCCGATGACTTTAGTTTAGGGGAGTGTAATTTGTTCGACATCGATGATCCGTATTTACGAGAGTCCACGAGTAGAACTTGCTCATCATTGCTTCCGATTTCGCGAGAAGAATATCGTTTGAAGTTGTGTCGATGACGATGATACCCATAGACGAGACGATTTGATGATGATGTTTATGTTGATGATTGTGTTGATTATTAGAGGAGGACGGAGGAGAGGATTTGATCTCGACATTTCTTATGATCGTCGCATTTCTCTTATTTTTTCGGGAGAAATTAGTCGAAAAGTTATCTTTTATTGAAAAGATTAACACTTTTAGTCTTCTCCTCCTAGTCCGATTTTCCTATATTTTTGCCCCTCTTCTATATCCTGTTGTGGATCTTGATTGCTTTAGGGAGGCGGGTGTGCCTAGTTTTCGGTTGACTCGATGATTCTCTCTGAGTACGAGTCATTTACTTTGATGACGAGACCGTGATGCTGAAGAAATTAATGTTTTGACGGAAATTTACAAGTGAACTTTCTTTACGGGTATAGGTGAAAATGTTGTTTTAGTTGAATAGGAAGATACCTTCACATTCACTACCTGATACATTTTTACCATTTGTACCTATCCCGTGGTTTTTACCGCATCTTACTCCATTGGGGAGTGAAGATAAAGTTTTAAACCGGGTATTTTTTGATATTGTGCTTACAAGGAAGAGTTCTTTAACTCTTGTGTTTTGACACTCACACCACCATTAATGGACTTTCTGTGTTACCAAGCATTGTTTGGGGTTCACTTTTTACTCACTTGTGATTCTTTTCTAAAAAGTTTTTTGAACCCAGAATCAAAAATGCTACGGTATATCTTTCAAACCTAGTTTGGGGAGGTTTTTACTTCTTGGAATTTCTTCACCATCATTATTATCCTCCATAATGAATCTAAGTTTTGGGAAATGAGTTCAACTAGGGGACTCTTAATAAACAAGCGCTTCGTGGGAGGCACCCCATGCTTATCTTTTTATCTTCTTTTTCTATTTTTTTTTCTTTGCTTCCCCAAGGACAAATCAATTCGGGGTCGAGTATAGCTTGTACTCGGTTTGATAAAAATAAGCCGTTTAAAGTTGTTTTTGAGTTAACCATGTTGATGATGGAGGTGGCTTGTTCTCTTTCGTCTTGTTGGTTGTTTGCTGCTTATTTTGTCTAGGTTTCCGGATTTTGGGAGGACTTATGGTTCAAATTATAGATGGACAAAGCAACACAATTTTCCATTGATGGGTCTCCAATCTTCTCTTCATTAAAGTGGGAAATCTCTTATCCTTTGTCTTATCGAACTAATCATCTTATTCTTTTGGCATGACTTAGGAATTTTTGTTTAGTTCCTTTTGACCCTTATTTTTAAACCTTTGAGGACAATGTTATCATTTAGTTTGGGAAGGATTTTTTGATATTGACTTGCACTTCACGCAACCTTGTTTGAATCTTTTTGAATTACCTTTTTGAGAAAAAAGTGGAAATTTTTAAATTTTTGCTTACAAAAGAAGCTCAAAAGAAGCTTAGTTTGGGGAAAAACACCACTTTTTGGTAATCCGTTGGTGAGAAATAGGAGTTAATTTTGACTTGACCGGGTGAAAATGCCCTAGCTAGTTCTTTAAACCTACTTTTGTGTGGCTTAAGCTTTCACAAGTCCTATTGAGTTGGATTTTAAAAATGTGAAGAACAGAGATGATGTAGTTAAATATAAGGTGTATTTGCTTATGCAAGGTTTTATTTGGAAAAAACCTAAAGATATATGAATGTTTGTGTCTTTTTACTCACAAAGCTTCTTAACATTACTTAATCATTCCGTGCTCTCTTTTAATTTTAACTAAGACAACCAATGTCTTTAGATAAAATTCTTACATTTTGAAAAATAATTCATTTATTATGTAAGTAAGATTTTGGTATCAAATTTTTAAGTTTGATTATTTAAGTGAAAATTTTCAATTCACCAAAAATATAATTATAAAAAGATGCCAATTGAGCATTTAATGCAAAAGCATTATTTTTTTTTCGTGACAATGAAACTTCGCAAAATAGAATAATAAAGCTTATATATAGTTTTAATCGTTGGCGTATCCATGTTGAGAGTGAGACTCTTGATGGGGTCGCATACTAAGGATTAAGATATGTACATGGAATCCAAGGTTGTGGCATTCTCATTAGGGAGCGCGGGCCTAGGTGATGATGCTAACTAAGGACTTTTGGATTCTAGGCTTTGTAGAAAAGGTGTTTTGTCGCGATATCCCACAAACGTTAGCAGCGGAGTGGGGGTTCGAATTAAGAACACCGGTTGTTGATGCGATATCCTATTCGGGAGAAAGGCCTAAGTAGGGGTTCGAACTAAGAACAACATTCCTATTTGAAAAAAAAAAAAAAAATTTATAGTATATTGAAAATGAAAGAATGGTTAAAATTTCATTTTCTAAAAATCAAGTTATAAGTTTTGTTTCCTAATTTCTTTTAGCTTTGAGTCGAGGTTTATCTATGTTATTAACATTTTAGCTCACAAGGCTTAAGTGTAAAGCTTAGATGGATTTCAACTATAAAAATAAATTTATCTATGGTTAAGTTAAAAAGAGTGCACACATCTTAATCATTAATTTATTCTTGGGAGTGAAAAGTTCACAAGTTGTAAGTATAAGAGCTTAACCATTTGGACTTATATTGACAATGATCTTGTTTAGTCTAGTGAAAAGTCAGGGAAGACGAATTTTCCTCTTTTGTGCTCTATTAATCGGGAGTAGCCTATTTCAATGAGCCTAAAAGTTGCAAAATTGCAATGATTGCCATTAATGTGTTTCCATGAGATAAAATGTTGAGAAAAAGCTTAAGATGTTTAAAAAGGTGATTCATAAAAGGTAAAAACAAGGGCATTTTGGAAACTTGTTAGTTTACAAAGTGTACACTTAATAAAATTGCGTGAGGACACGGCAATCCTTTAGTTTGGGGAATTTTGATAAGTGTTAAATTGTATACATAAAATACCCAGGATTTTGCCAATAAAAGCCAAAAATATGCCAAAAGATGGAAATATGTGTGCTTTTGTGTCATAATGTGCAGGAAAGGATATCAAAGTCAAAAAGAGCAAAAACGAGCCAAAACCAAATCGTTCAAAACCGACAAGAAACGGAAAAGGCAAGACAAGAGTAAAGAATGAAGCCAAATCAATCAAAAGCCGGATCAGCCCGATACAGGAGAAGAAAGAATGAAGATTAAATTGAAGATTAAGGACCAATGATGACAAGTTTTCAACATTCAAAGGCTTATTTGGAAGTTTTAAAGTACAAAGGACCAAAGTTGCCAAAAGTAGAAAATTGGTTTATAAAGAAGAAAAAGAAGAAAGAGACTACAAGGGCCGGAAGTGTCATCTTTGAAACTTATTTTACACTACAAAGGAGGGAATGAAACGCAGGGACTGAAGTTGCAATTCTTTCAAAGTTTCAAACCACAACACGCGGGCTAAACTCTCCCTAACTACCTTCTAACCAACTTTCCCGCCCAATTTCCCCAACAAACCCAATCACCCTGAATAGCTTTCCCCGTCTCCACAAGCTCTCATATCCTCGTATTAAACTCAACGCCACATCATTTCGAACACGTGTCAACCCCTGATTGGATCGAACACCTCATCAGTCACAATCTAACGGCTAAAATTCGAGTGAATGAAGATCAACGGCTTGAAAATGAAGAAGCTTTCATCCTCTTGTCATCTCTCATCTATATAAGCTTGAATTTCAGAGTATTTAGGGAGTTGTTAGTTTTTTTTAGAGTTTTTAAATTTTCTTTGTATTTTTACTTCGTGAACTGTTGCAATTAAGATTTTTTTAATCCTTTATTTTCAGTTGTACCTCTTGTAATTTCACTTGTACTTTCCATTTCAGTTTGATTTTCATTTCTGTAATTTTCCTTCTTTTTAAGCATTTTCTTTTAAGTTTTTTAAAATTCAGCTTTAAGCACTTGTACTATTCATCTTTCAGCTTGTACTTAACTGTTTTGAGTAATAAAATTCAGTTTTTAAGTTTCAATTGTTTTTTCCTTTCAAATTTAAGCTGTTTTTACCTAATAAGCTCTAATAAGCTCATTTGAGCTTATACTTGTTAAAAAGCTCAAATTCAGTCAAAAGCTTGTTTTAAGTCACTCATTTACTTGTTTAGTTCATTTTATATCAAAATATGATCACTTGAGTTCATTTGATCAAATTTTGGAAGCTAATTGGAAGAATAAGCTAAAATTAGCTTATTGAGCTTAAAGCTCAAGGTATAGAGGCAAGGTGCCACATTAGGTTTTGATTAGAGGTCACTCACTCAGATAGAGTGACCTAGATTCAGAGACTCCATTCTCAGGTTTAATTTCATGATTTAGATTTTAGCATTTATTTAGCTTATTCCTTTGTTATTCCTTGTGCTTAATCCTGTTCATATTGATTAGTATTTACAAGTTTAAAATGTCCTTTTAAGCTGAATTAGTTAGAATCATTAAGGTTCAATTTAGTTGATAAATTCTGTCATTAGTATTAATAAGCTAGGAGAGAAAGTAGCTTATTTTTCCTAATAAGCTGTAGATTTAAGTGTCAAATTAGTTTTAATAGGTTAGATTAAGTAAGAGTAGATAAAAGGTTTCAGCTGATTTAGTGTTAAAATAGATTTTAATGTCACTTTAGTTTTGACAGCTTAAGTAAAGGAGTGTTTGGTTTTAGGTGGATTTGACTCTTAAAGTCAATAATACCCTGTCAAAACTCTTCATTCAGTTGTGTTAGGGTATTTTATCAAGCTTAGAACAGGTTTTAAAAGTTAGTTAGAAGAATTCAAAAGTTTAGAACTTCAGAACTCCTTGTTTGCACCAGGACAGGTTTATTGAGCAAGGGATTTTAGGATGTAGTGTTTTACAACTTTCTATTGTTCAAGATTTGTCAATATAAACCTTAATACAATTTAGTTAATGAGTGAATGAGTTTCAATAGTATAAGTTTAGCCTTCAAAAAGGATATGGACCCCATTCACATCAGCAACAACAGTTTCTGCTGTTGTTGCTAGCCACTTTTCTAGTCAAATTTAAGCTTTTATAAGTAGAAGTTAGAGATTAGAATTAAGCAATTTAAGAAGTTTTCCATTAGTTCTTTGAAGATCATCACTTAAGTTTCATTATCAAGCTTTTAATCTAGCTTAAATTTACCTGCAAAAGTAGTATAGTAGCTCTTTAGATATCTAGCATTATATTCCCTTTGATTTCTTATTTCTAGTTGTTAGTTTAAAAAGCTTTTTATCTAGGTTAGTTTAATAATCATAGAATAGCTTATATTCAAAAGTTTAGCTTCTAAGATTTAGAAATAAGCTAGATAGCTTATTAGGTTTAGTTTAATCTCAGTAATAAGCTGGATCTTTTACTTTTCAATAACAAATTTCTTTTAATTCTTGTTAATTTTCAGCTTATTTCTTTTTAAATATTCCTAGTATACATCTTAAGCTCCATTTAGTACCTTTTAGTTTTCAATTTCAGTTAGTAATAAGCTAGGAATAAGCCAAAAACTAGAAACTATAGGAAAAGCTTAGTTTCTGAGATACAGTTGAAAATGCTTAATTTCTAGCTTATCTAGTGGATTAAAGTAGTTAGTGTCTTTGTTAAAGTTGTAGTCTATAAGCTCTTCTTCAACTTTGTAGTTTTAAGTTTTTGCTTATTCTCATTTTTTAGATAAGCCAAAAATAAGCCATATCGTAGGGTTTGTTTTGTAATTTTTCAATAGTTCAGGGTTGCCCGTTTGTATTAGAGTGTAATTTCTAGAAGTTATCCCGCCTACCCTTTACTTTCCTTTATTACACTTTCTATCCTGTCTTTTTAGGAAAAATTAAATAGTTTTAATATTTTTGATTTTAGTTTAATAAAAATTAGGGTTTAGTTTTAATTGAGTTAATTTGGACTTCAAGTAGTTTATAAAATTTAGGGCTTTTTTTATCTCCAAGTTGATTCTGCACTCTTAAGTATTTAAAAAGCATTTTTCTTTATTTTTCTAGTTAAAATTGTATTTTCTAGAATTAAAATAGGTTTTTAAGATAATAATCCTATTTTTCTTAGACTAATTCATAAAATAATAGAAAAAAATTGTTGGAAATTTTTTAAATTCTTTTTGTGATAACATTTTCTTTTTCCCAATTCTAGTATTTTTGGAAACATAAAAGTAAATGATTAGTGTTTATTTTTAGAAAAGTTTATTTTTGTTATTCAGTTTTCTCTTTAAAATAATTCATTAAAAATTTCAAAATAGTTAAAAAATTCCGCATTCTTCTTTCTAAAAAATTTTCTTTTTATATATTTGTGATTTTTAGGTAAATAGTTTGTTAATAAGTAGTGCTTTGATTTTAATTTCTGTTTTAGCTTCGTTTTCAATTTTTGTGCATTTAAATTTTCGTGCTCGTTGATTTGTTTTTAGTTTATGCTATTATATTTGTAGTTATAATTAAAATGTTTAAAAATTATTCTCCACTTCTTAAATCGAATCCGAATTATTCCACAATTCTCAATTACACGGACTTCTTCGAGGAATTTAGACCCGTGTATTAATTAGCTTTCCTAAGTGATTAATTTATTACGGTATCTTGGTTAGTGAAAGTTTGCACTATAAGAGATACTATACTATAATCACCACGAAACCAATTTTGGGAGCTCCGGGGATGACGTGAAACGATTTTGAAGAATATTCGTTGAAGTAGATTTGTGTTTGAAGACCGTCCTTTTTGGAAGTTTATTTTGACTATTTTTGTATAAAAAATATAAAGATGTTCATTTAATTCGCATCACTATCGATTTAGTTAAAAACAAATTTAAAATATAAACACAATTTGGAATATTCTAGCTAATCAATCTTTACAACAATTCCAATAAACAATAAACAGAAATTACGTATGTTACATTCGTGGTACGAAGGACCTTTATGTTTACAAACTATACTAGTGAGTTTAAGGAAAAATAGTGATTGCTACTTTCCTAAGTAGTCATTGCGGCAGCTAAGCTTTTCCGCTAACTTGCTGCGTAATCTTGAAGTCTTATCGTGTTGCTATGTAAGATAAACGGTTAAACCAATAAAAAATACATACTTTTTGTTTATATTTCCTAATAAAGAATAAAATTTGTAATTTCACATAAATAAAAAATCTTTTTAATCTCAAAATTTTCTTTTTACTTATTTTTCCACTAGTGCTATGCGCATCGTTCCTTATTGGAATTTTACAATCCAAGAAGACGTAATCGTCGACGTTCTCGACAACAACAAGAGGCAATCCCTCTCATTTTGGATCCGACATCCAATGGCCTGATGGACTAGTCCGATGGTCGAGCAATTTAAGCTCCTCCACCGGGGGTTTGAAAGTGCTATAGTTGTACAATCAATCAATGCTCAAAATTTTTGAAATTGAAATAATTCCTCCATCATTAATACATGTTCAAATCGAATTTTTCGTGGAGGTAATGAGGAAGGAGACTCACTGCTCATATTCACGTCATTTGAGAGCATAACGAATAACCAAAGGTACCCGGATGTATTCCCATCACCACTCCATCAAAATTCTTTATTTTCAATTTTATCTTGACGGGTTGCACAAAACGTGGCATGATAAAGAACCCTCTCGAACTACACATTCTTAGCATGGGATGACTTAGTTTCTAAGTTCTTCAACTTTTTTATTTCCTCCTTCTTAGTACCACCAATATTGCGGAAGAAATTACGGAATTTTCGTCAAAATTGCTCAAGAATATTTTTCGAAGCTTGGGAGCCGTTTCAAGGAACTCTTCTAGGAAGTGTCTCATCACGGGTTTTCACTCATGCACCAATTAGAACATTCTATATTCTTTGGTGCTATTATGATATGATTCTCTTAAGTCCGCTGCAGGTGGCAATTTATCTTACAAAAGTCCAACAGAAGGACTACAAATCTTAGAGAATAGGCCATAGTTTGTTAGATTAAGGACGCCGTGCATGCGAGTGAGTACGAATGATCATCCCTCTTCTAATTTTCATCATCTAACTTCGAATTACAAACATAATTGGTCGCGACATTTAGGGAATAAGATGAATGACTTTTAGAATGAAATGATGAGTATGTAAAATAATATGGCTGAAAGCTATTGTGCCTACTCCCATTCGATCAAGCACGAGTGAGGAAAGGTGTAATACTTTGGTAGCAATGCATAGTTTTAATGTGTGCCCAAATGACTAGAGGAGGTTATTTGTGTCCCCTGGTTTATCATGATTATTTCCAAACATTTTCAGAAAACCGCTTCGGTTCGGTACATTTTGTCTCAATAATGGAAATGCCGGAGTACAGTCCTCACCAATCATTACGCGATCTAATAAGACGAATACCAGGGTACTATTACACATACTCACTACCCTTGGTTTTTCTTTCAAACCAAAAAGTAAACAATTTCTCAAATACTAAGGGATGTATCACATCATCAAGGAATGGCGTATCCTTACCACAAAGGTCACCACAAAATTTCTCAAATTGTGGCATTGCTAGTCATTGGATATTTTCAAGAAACCACCGAGGGGTGTATGCACAGTTTTTTGTGGAAAACTTTTTTTTACACAATTTGATAGCTTGAAGAATTAGGAGTGAAGTTCTAGATTCTTTACTAAACACAATCAACTCTTTTAAAAGCAGGAATTCAAGGAATTGAGTTGAAAAATACACATTACATAACATGTTTACATGAATCAATTCAAATGTTTTCCAAAAAATTTGCTAAAACTTGTGTGTGGTTTATTCCTCAATAATCATAGTAAACATTTATCTTATACTGCTACTTCTACTGCGTACCTTAAAACTTTAACCTCGTATATACTATTCTCAAAAAATCCCTAGAGGTGTGTAAGCTCCAGAGCCACAGTACGAATCGAGGCGAATACTTTCTACCAACACCGGTGCCTCAATGCTCCTCCTTATGTCAATTCCCGGACAATGGTAACAGGATAAAGGAACTGATGGTGACAAAGGACAAAGTGCAACCCGAAGCTAGTTCACAAAATGTACGACAAACGTCAAAACCTAGGGTAGGCTCCATGGGTAAAGGGAAAAGATCATGTTGTAAGTTTATGAGAAAGGAATGAATGAGAAAAGAAAGATGTGAGGTTAGAGATAGTGTTTTGAAGAGATCTTAATTGATAAAGGAAGAGTTTTTCTTGCGCCTAAAAACTCAAAATCATACCTAAACAAGACAACAAAAAACCTCTGCCATATCCTCTAGGGTAGGTATGAAAAATGAAAGGTGAAATGATAAAGTGCAAATCCAACGTTGTGGGATATGTTCAAAAAGATTCATGTGAAACATTACTTTGGGCGGATCTTTGAGATTTCTAATGCCTAAGTAATCACAAAAGATGTTAAAAAGCTTGTTGTCGAAAAACAAAGAGAATTAAACCGAGATTGGCTAATACACCGGTGAGTGAATTGCTCGGCGAATCATCGCGAAAATAAGCTTCCCGAAAAGCTTAAGGAACCCGGCACGGTTACTTAATCCCGTGTATTTTTGTGAGCCTTAAGAATGCCTATTGCCTTAAGACCGACTCTAGCACGTAGTATCAACACCTTTTGCACTATCGTGTACACTCAACAGTTAGGCCTCTCCCGCATTACAATATACTTACGGATGATCTTAGAAACTAGCAAAATATGCTCTCTTTGTGTTACTAAGGAATTGCTAGAGATGTCTTAGTACCGTTGGGAAGATGACTTTCCCGGGACCGATTTTGTTTTGTAGTAGATCTTTGTGTGTGTTTATCGTCGTAACTCTTCATTTTGGGTAGGCCATTTTGAGAACGGATCCTTGCTTTGTCGATGTTTTTGGTGAAGAAATGTCATCCTTAGGACGGATGAGGAGAGATTGATTAATTAGTGTAAGCAAGTGAAAGAGCTCAAATACAACCATCTCCGTCCTCATAATTGAAGTAGGTTTGTTTGATTGATATCTTTTCTTCAACTAAAAGAATTAGGATGATGGATTCTTAAATTCCATTTTCACTCTCTCGGAACGTGGTAAATGTGATTTTCTTACTACTAATGGTAATCCCATCACTCCTCCTTTCACCATTCCCACTAAAAAGGATTTTAAATACTGATGAGAAAGTTAAGAATTACAATGAGGTTTAAAAACATGTTATATATTTAAGAGGAAAGTTACTTATTTGTTCATTCTATTAAAGAAATGGCTTAACTTTTGGAAAAAAACAAAAGTAGTTTTGGAAAAGAATGAGATTTTGGAAAAGAAATAACACTTGTGATTTTCAAACTCATAACATTTTTTTAGGAAAAAAGGAAGTTGAACGGGAGAGAAGACTCTTGATGTTAAAAACCATTGTGTCTTTTTGATCCACTTGGGAATTGTGTTAGAAAATGGGACAAAACAAATGAGTTCTGTAAAGTTAATGATGAGATTAATCATGAAAGTTTTCAAAAGTGATTTACGAAAATGTTTTGGGATGTTCATGATAATGTGAAGAGGAATTTGCTTTCCTAGTTCGGGTTAACTTGAATATGAGTATTTTTGAATGAATGATAAAAAGGTTGACTTCTTGAAAGAAAAACTAAAGAGGATTTTGAACCAAAAGATGGAACCTATGTCCAAAAAAAGAGTTACATAGTTTTTCATACCTGACATTATATTACTTAACATTTTTGAGACTACCTCTTATGGTCGGGAGTGATTATAGTGTTTTTTTGTGATTTTATTCTCGTGGTTATGATATTCTTAACATCAGATCATTAAGGGTAATGTTAATTTTGGACTCCCGAGGATAACGATTTCATGAGATAACCTTTTGAAACTGGATGCTTTTAAGGATTAAGTATCATAAGATTGTTAGCCCATCCTATAGCTCTTTTTGGACTCTTTCATTTTTCCATTTTTTTTGATTTTTTTTGACCCACTCCACACATCCCTTAATGGACTTTTTGTTACCAAAGCATTTTTAGGTTCTCATTTTCTCTTTAGATTAATTCTTTTCCAAAAAGTTTTTTATAACGGAATCAAAAGTGCTACAGGTATATCTTTATACATAGTTTGGGGAGGTTTCCACTTTTGGAATTTCTTGCACACCCACTATTATCCAACATTAATGATCTAGTTTGGGAAAGTGTCAAGCGAAGGGGGACTTCAAATATTAAAAACACATGCGGCTTAGTGGGAGGCACCCCATGCTTATTACTTTTTTATTTCTTTTTTTTTTTCTTTGATTACCCAAGGACTTATCATTCGGGTCATGTATAGCTTGTTCTTGGTTAACAAATAAACTAAGACCGTTTTCGTTTTGTGCTAACAATGAATTGCATGTGAGGAAGCTTGTTCTCGTTCGTTCTTGTTGGTTGTTTGTGCTTAGATTGTATTGGTTTTCGGATTTTGGTAGATTCTATGGTTCATAAATGTTGGAAGATCAAAGCAAGGCCCTACAATTTCCTTTGATGGTCGCTCAGAATCTTTCTCTCATAAAGTGGGAAATCTCTTATTTGTCTTTATACGAACTATACTTTCTATGCTTTTGGCATGGACCTCTAGAATTTTTGTTAAAGATTCCGTTTGACCCTTATTTTTCAAACTTTGAGGACAAAGTTTCTTTTTAGGTTGGGATGGATATACTTAGTTATTGACTTGCACTTCACGCAACCTTGTTTGTACCTTTTTGAATTACTTCTTGTGGAAAAGTGAAAAATTTTAATTTTTGTTACAAAAGAAGCTACAATACGAAAGCTTAGTTTGGGGAAAATAAAACACCCCTTTTTTTGGTAATAACGTTGGTGGAGAGAAATATGGAGTTAATTTTGACTTGACCGGGTGAAATTTGCCCTAGCTAGTTCTGAACCTACCTTTGTAGGGCAAGCTTTTTCAAATCCTATTTGCATTTGGATTTTAAATATGCTGAAGAACAATGTGATGTCAGTTTTTAAATAATGTGTATTTGTTTAAGCAAGGGTTTTTTGGAAAAAATCTAAAGGCTTATATGTATGATTTGAGTCTTTTTACTACTGAAGATCTTAATAACACTAATCATACGTGATCTTTTTAATTTAAATATGTCAATCAATGTCTTAGAAAATGTCTTAATATTTTTGAAAAATGAAATCATTTAATAGTAGTAAAGATTTTTGTTTCAACATTTATACAGTTGATCTTCCTAAAGTGAAATTGTTCCATTCATCTATATATATAATTATAAAAGAATGCACAATGAAGCATTTTCTTATGTCAAATGCATTATTTTTCTTGCCTATGGAAATGCATTCGCAAAAATGAATAATAAAAAGCTATATATAGTTTTTAATCGTTGGCAATATTCCTATGTTGAGAGTGAGACTCGGATGGGGTCGCAAAACATAAGGATTAAAAAACTAATGATACCGTGGAATCAAGGTTCTGTAGGGGACAAATTCAATACTCTGGGAGCGCGGCCTAGGTGGATGATGCGCAAACTAAGGGGACTTTTGGATTATCTTGCTTTGTCGGAAAAAAAGTGTTGTCGGATATCCCAACAAAAGTCTAGATCGGAGTAGGGGGTTATTCGAACTTAAGCAACACCGGTTGTTGATGCGATATCCATATTTGGGAGAAAGGCCTAAGGTAGGGGTTTCGAACTAAGAAATCAAGCTTTCAACTATTGAAAAATAATTAATTTATAAGATATATGGAAAATAAAAAGAAATTGGTTAAAAATTTTATTTTCTCAAATCAATTTATAAGTTTTTGTATCCGATATCTCTTTTTGATTTGAGTTGTGGTTATATCTATGTTATTAACATTTTAAGCTCACAAGGCTTAGAGTGTACAGCTCTAGAGGATTTCAACTATCGGAGATAAATTAATCTATGGTGAGTTAAAATGAGTGCCACTCACATCTCTAATCATTAATTTATTTCATGGGCTATGAAAAGTTCACTAGTTGTATGTAAAAGAGTTATTCATTTGGACTTACTATTAACTCAAATGATCTTGTTTAATAAGCTTGTTTTGTCTAGTGAAAAGTATGGAAGACGGAATTTTCTTTTTGTGCTTATTAATCGGGAGTAGCCTATTTCAATGAGCTATAAAAGTTGCAAAATTGCAATGATGTGCGACTTAATGTGTTTCCAGAGAATTATAATGTTGAGAAAAAGCTTAATGTTGTTTAAAAAGGTGATTCATTAAAGGTACAAACTAAGGGCCATTTGAAAACTTGCATAGTTTACAAGGTACACTGGATAAAATTGCGTGAGGACACCGGCTATCTCCTTTAGTTTGGGGAATTTGATAAATGCTTAATCTTTGTGTATATTTAAAATTACAACATGGATTTTGCCCAAATAAAAGCCAAGAAAATGCCAAAAGGATGAAAAATGTGTGCTTATTGTGTCATTGTTCAGGAAAGGGTTAATAAGGACAAAAGAAAAGCAAAAACGATCACAAAAACCAACAAGAAATGGGAAAAGACAAGACAAGAGAGAGATTTGAAAAAGATTATAGACCGATCAAGCTACGAAATGCACACAATACGAGCCAGTGAAGACCCAAATGAAAGGCAAAGGATTAAATGTGACAAAGTTTTCAACGCTCAAGGGTTCATTTGGATGATTAAGAAAAGGTCAAACGGCTAAAGTTGTAAAAAGGTGGGAAGTTTGTTTGTAAAGAGAGAAAAAGGAAGAAAGAAAACCACAAGGGCCAGAATTGCAAGCTTCCAACAAGAAAATTTTTAACTACAATGGTGGGAATAAAACGCAAGGACACATTTACCTGTCATTAGGGGAAGATTTAAAAACATACGCGGCTTACACCTTACCAACCATTCCACAAAAGACGTATCTCGCCATATTTCATCACGAAAACCCACAATTGCTTTTCTCTCCTTCCCCGCTATCTAACATCTCTTTCATCCGTATTAAAAACTCCAAATACCGTCATTTTTATGACGTGGAACCCTTTGTTTGGTCAATACACATCTCCAAGGGATCTAACGGCTAAAATTCGAGTGAATGAAGATCAACGGCTTGAAAATGAAGAAGCTTTCATTATTCTTGTCTCATCTTCTCATAAATATAAGCTTGTATTTCAGCAGTAGTTAGTTAGTATGTTAGTAGTTAGATCTTAGAGTTTGCCTCAATTCCTCTTTGTATTTTGCAAATCTTCCAGTGTATGTTCTATCTTTTAAGTTCCTTTAATCCATTTACAAAATTCGTTGTACTTTCTTTGATTTGCAACTTGTATGCCTTTCTTTTAAGCAATAAAGCATATTCAGTTAATTTTTCTTCTTAAATTTTCAAGTAATAAGCAGTTTCTTATTGCACACTAAGATTGAAATAAGACTTTTTCTAAGCGTATGTATGTTTTTCTTAACTGTAAAGGTTGTTCAATACTTAGTTAATGCTTGCTTTAAATACTCGATTTTGTTCATTAGTGTTCAAACATTTTACATTTGAATTCATAAAATCCAATCAAAGTTTGGAGGCTAATTGGCGTAATAAGACTGTTCAAAGTATATTGAGTTTTAGCTTGGTTTAGAGGCTAGGTACACCATGGTTTAAGCTTTTAAGTCACTCATCCAGATTGAGTGGATGTGTTGAGACTTCAAATATTTCAGTTTCAATTTGCTATTCCTTATTATAAACTTTTGGAAGCTTGTTCTAGTTGCTATTTGTAAGATTTAGAATGCTATTAATTATTGATATGTATCTTTAAGTGGTAAATTTAGATTATTGTTTCTAACTTTCCGTACTATTTTAGTTCTACTAATCCATTTTAGTTAAATACGTTTTATTTCAGTAGTGATATGCTGGTGAGTATAGTAGCTTATTTCAATTAATAAAGCTGTAAGTTTTGTTTTAAAATAGCTTATTAGTTATAGATTAATGTGTGAGTAGACTATAAGGTTTAGCTGTTTTCAGCCATTTTTATTTTTTTTTTTTTTTTTACTATTAAAATTGATTTTCAAGTTCACATTTTAGTTTGAGAATGCCTTTGTTTAGGGAAGTGTGTGGAATAATGCATTTTGACCCTTTAAAGTCAACTAAAAATTAAGTAAGAACAATTAGGTCAGTATGTAATTAGATGAAAGATCAAGTTTAGATAAAAAATTCGAAGTTAGTTTGAATTTTCTAAACAGTTTAGGCTTTGGTTAGTTAAGTCCTGCACAAGGACTTTTTCAGCAAAAAGAAGAAAAAAGTGTGTTATGTCATTTAAAGTGATTTAAGGTCTCTATAGATTAGAGATTGATTAAATCAAGTTTTTCTCATACTTTGTTAGGATTATTGATCCAATTTAAGCCTAAAAAATTCAGCTGGTGTTTCTTAGAATTCTTGTGCAAAGTATCATAAGCAGTAGCCAATTTAGTTAGTTAAGACATGTATATGCTAGTTAATTTTTAAGCTGTCTTTTTAGCCTTATAAAATTTAGGAGTTAGATCTAAGATTTAAGCATTACAGAAGTTTTCCATATGTTCATTGTAGAGATAATACACTAATTGCATTTTCAAGCTTAGAGATTAGCTTAAATTTGCTGCAAAGTAGTATAGTAGCGCTCTATAGTATCTGATTATATTCTCCTTTGATTTTTTATTTTCTTAGTTGTTAGTTTAAAAAGTTTTTTTTATCTAGTTAAGTTTAATAATCATAGAATCGCTTATATTCAATAAGATTAGCTTCTAAAGTATTTAAGATATAAGGTTAGATAGGCTTATTAGGTTTAGTTTAATTCAGATAATAAGAGGTTATCTTTTACTTTATAATAACTCAAAATTTTCTAGTAATTTGTAAATTATCACCCTTATTTCATTTTAAATATATTTACACATTAAGTTATACCTCTCCCTGTTTATGACGCACCAGTACCTACAAATAGACCCAACGTCCTCATCGACTCGCACTGCGTTAATAACATCCTCCTTCAGACTACGCCTGATCCCCACACCCCAACCGACGTGTCCCCCACCTCCCGCACTCAGAACTCCAAGCTCCTCGGCCCCATCATGCCCCTGGAATGACCGCACCTACCAGACCTCGACGTAGCATCTACACATTATAGGAAAATAGCTCTCTCGTTTCTGTGCATACTACAGTCTGAAAAGGCTTAATTTCTAGACTTATCTAAGTGGATTAATAGTAGTTACGTGTCTATTGTTGTTAAAAGTTTGTTTAAGTCTATAATACGCTCTTCCTTACTTTGTATACATTTAAGTTTTATTGCTTCATTTCCCTATTTTGTTATTAGATAGCAAAATAAAGCCATATATCCGTAGTTTCTACATACAGGGTTTATGTTTGTAATTTTTTTCAATAGTTCAGGGTTGCACGTACTGTATTAGGGTGTAATTTCTAGACGTTATTCCCGCCTATCCTTTTTCCTTTCTTTTTATCACACTTTCTTACTCAATGTCTTTTTAGAATAAATAAAAAAGTTTTAATATTTTTGATATTAGTTTTAAATAAATATAGGTTTTAGTTAGTTTCTTTAATTGATTAAAAATTCAGGATATCATTAGTTTGATAAAAATTAGGGCTACTTTTTGTATCCATTTGATTCTGCATCTTAATATTTAAAAAGTCATTTGTTCTTTTATTCTTTCTAGTTCAAATGTATTTTCTAGAATTTAAATAGGTTTTAGTTAATAACTATTTTTTTCCTTAGATAAATTCATAAAAAAAATAGAAACAAAATAATTCATAGAAAATAGAAAAATAGTTGAAAATTTTTGATTCTTTTTGTGAAAATTTTATTTTTAAATCTAGTATTTTTGAAAAATAAAAGTAAAATTTTAGTGTTAATTTTTAGAAAAAGTTTATTTTTGTTAATTCATTTTTCTTTAAAAATTCATAAAAAATTCAAAAATAGTTAAAAAATTCCAATTCTTTTTCCTAAAATTTTCTTTTTAAATTTGTGATTTTTAGGTAAAAAGTTTGTTAAAAGTAGTGCCTTAGATTTTAAATTTCAGTTTTAGCTCACGTTTTCAATTTTTGTGCATTTAAATTTCGTGCTCGTTAATTGTTTTTAGTTTATGCTATTATATTTGTAGTATAATCAAAAGTTTAAAAATCCATTACCATTCTTAACTCGAATCCGAAAAATCACCAAATCTCAATTCACGACTTCTTCGAGGAATTTACGACCCGTGTATTAATTACTTACCTAAGTGATTAATTACTTACGGTATCTTGGTTAGTGAAAGTTTGCACTATAGAGATATATACTATACTTATCACACGAAACCAACAATGTATAACATCTCTTTTCTTTCACTCAATAAGCTCATGAGACCGAACGTTAACAATACATATATTCTTTCATATGTCAATTTGCCCCAAAACAAGGTATTATTGTCATATACCTACTACTTCTAAATACAAAACGTTTGTTTGACAGGGTGTTCATAAGGATTCAGACCCCGAACAGGGTTGTCAAACCCAATAGATCTATTTAATGCATTAACATTCACACCACAAGGCGATTAATGGATCATGAAATAAGGGACTTCGACAATAGCTACTTATGCGGAAACATTCTCATAATCGGGTCCAGCATACCATAAAATCGTATGTGTTCGATTTATAAAACAAACATGTATCCCTCTCGCGGGTTTATAAAACAATCAAAAGATTTAAATGCGAGGCTATGAACTCGCCTTAAGCAAAAGATTCCAATTCAATCAAATCAACAAGTGCAAATACCTTCACGTCTCAACCGCGACCTATATAATACATATATAGCGGTACGTGACTAAAAGTAAAATAATTCATATAATGCATACTTGTATACATATATTTATATAACTATTACGTATATACAATCATATACTACAATCTCCAAGTGCAACGCAAAACATTTTACTTCGACGCACCCACAAATGTACAACAATTACAATTGCGTTATGCTTCGTTTACCATAAAGTTTCTATTTTTAGAAATTTATCGAAAGTAAGGATAACATAATCCGAACTTCATATTTCATCATTAATTAACTAACATTACTAACCCTTTGCTCATTATAAACCATATTCAAAAGTATACAAGTTTGACTTTCTAAAGTCAAACTTCGTAGTTGACTTTTACACCAAAAATTACCAATCTTAATTTGGCCGTAAAACGTTTGTTATTAAGAGTTATGCGACGAGCCACCTAGCGAAACGTAGCTCAAGGCGAACTCTATCACTTTTCATTATCAAAATTAACTTTTAAAAATTTCTCGACTCGCTACGAGGCGGTCAAACTTTCTGGTCAAACTTGGTCAATGCAAAACCCTTTAAAATGACATTTTTGACTTAAACCAACTATCAAAACATGTTTAACTAGCCTATTTATATATACTAAAACCATCAAACTTCAATCAATAATCAAATATACTTTCAATATTTTTGCACTTGAATCCTATAGCATATATC
>BQNB010081610.1:0-26881 GCA_026074375.1 Tanacetum coccineum
CTCTGATTTACCGGTGGTAATTCCTGAGGTAAAATATTCATTAAGAAAATATTTATAAAAAAATGGATGATCACAAGACAATATGGAAAGCTAAATTAATGTTACCCTTAAAGCAATAAACATTTAGAAATAAAAAATATAGGGAGAGGAGAGGTCTAACTATAGACAAACATATGCTTCCTAAGCATGATGATGTTTTTAAAGACTTGATGGTTCTTTTATAGACACTATAGTACCTAAGAAGCAAGCATTCTTAACCATACAAAGACAAAAATTGTGACGGATTCATAACCTCCCACAAAGATATACGTTGAGTTCTGAATATACTGGCTAAATCTTTTGAATTCTGAATCTAATATAGATTATCTAAAAATCTAAAACTATACATTCTAAAAGCTCTGAAATCTAAAAAATACATTGGAAAAGTCTATGCACACACTTTAATACCAACAGCCTTGCAGTCTTTTACAGTAGCATTATACTTCTTCAAAATGTCCATAACCAAGTTACTTAGATAACTTATTGCTAAGCTGATGTCTTTTGCTCTAGTATGTAAGCGCAGCTAAGGCATTATCACTAATTTATTTATTATACATAGCATGCTAATACACTAAGGTAATTGTAAATAAGACAAGATGAAAATAATGAACGAGAATGATAAATTTACCAGACACTAGGAAGCAGAGGTCTTGTTATGATTAAGGCTAAGAGTGTTGTAAAAACGTGAGACGCGGTGGCGGTCTAAGGGTTTAGGGAGAAAATGTTTCTTCTTAAGACCAAATATCTCTTGGACCAAAGGGACGTGAACCAATAGTAGTTTCCACGCCAACAGCCAACCCAAAACAAGCAACGAAAGTACAAAGAAGATGGCAATGATTGGACGGAGAATAAAGAGGTTTAGACGATCCGAAAATTCAAGAGAGCAGCCAACAGATGATTCCATTCACCAGAAGTAAAATCTTCTGCTAATAAATCCCTGAAAATAAGTAAGCAACCTAAGTGTGTCAAACCCAACCAAAGCAAGTCTCATAGGCCTAGATGAACTATATATTTCATGTACCTACAATTAAACAATGAATAAAAAGAAGTTTTTCGGTTGATATTGACCAATTCGAGGAAGTTTTAAATCGCCCAAAGTCCAAAAAACCAAATAATATCTCTAAATGGTTGAATGAACTCTAAAAACAGATTAATACAGAACAAAGATGAGTTGAGACAGAAAACAGATGGACTGTCTCTGACTAAGATTAATACATATTACATGGTATATTCACATATAGCAAGGTTGGATCAAGTGGTTAACACCATTGCCTTTGGAGAGGTCAAGGGTTCGATCCTCACTCCTTGCAAGGCTGGAGGTCCTTTTCTACCTTTGGTAGAACCGGAAGCGGCCTCTCTACCTTAGATAGGGGTATGGCTGTCTAAATCTCAACCTCCCCCATACACCGTGGAAGACGGTATTGGGACCCATAACCCGTGGAAGACGGTATTAGGTGTTACCTTACCTTTACATGGTATATTCACATATTATATCCTTAATTACCAACAGTATAATAACATAGAAACATAAAGAATGTTGTTGAGTTATCGGCATGTCCGTCTATTTATTATTTCCATCTTTTGTAATAACGAGTTACGATTCTAATTATAATTATTACCGAGTAGTTTGCAATGCATAAATAAAGTTTATAGCTTACTTTACAAGGATTATTAGCACATTTGGGAAGCAATATCATAATACCTACTAAAACAAGTCACGTAAAGATATGCTATGTAAGGTATCCACTTGCATTAGCATTTACATAGGTTATATCCAAGATGTAATCTGTTTGGTGGTGTTGTTACGGGCTTTTGCAGCAATGGTCGAGGTTTGAGGGTTAGGACGTGTCGGTTCAACATGGGTGGTTTTAGTTGGTAGAGTTGATACATTTAGCGTACTTTCTCCGTTTCTTGATCACCATTATTGTTTCACATATCGGCACAACATGGGTAGTTTTAGTTGATGCCCATGTTGGTCGTGTTGTAGTAATGGGTTGTAGGCTTAGCTTGTCGGTTGTCACTATTGTAAGTTTTAAGAACAAGTCTATGGTCGCTATGGTCATTTTAGTGTCGTTGTGGTATTAGCATCTTACGTAGTGTTTGGTACATCGTAATGAGAGTAGGAATGGAAAAGATCATTACGACGGAATGAGAAAATTATGTTTGTTTATAATTACGGAATGCAATGACTCATTACATGTAATCATTCATTACATCAAAAACCACCATTTTCATTCATTAGGGGTCCCTTGTTTTTTTCATTACATCTTGTAATGGAATCATAATTACAAAAAAGACCTTTATTAACTACCTACCAAACTAAAAAAATATATCACCAAAGGCTATTTTAGTCTTTTTATTATCGATTACATTCCATTCTATCATAACAACCAAACATAATTATGATCGTAATGCGTCATTCCATTACTTCATTTATTCTATTACGACGTTCATTACATTCCGTCACTACTTCATTTCATCGTACCAAACAGACCCTTATTGTTATTTTATAATCCGGTCCGCAACATGTTTCTTAAGATTATATTAATTACTGTTTTTTTTAAGTTTGTAATAACATTTAAATTTTTTTATTTATTTTTAGTAATAGACAATTGACAGTTAGTTTTATGAATGAAAATAAGACGGGTTTGTTTGGCTTAATAGCTAGGTTTTTGTTTGTGTTTATGGCATGTCATAAACACTAGTTTATCAAGCTGTTTGTAGCTTGAGGTTAATGTGGTATCTCAGCCACATTGCATCTGTACTTAATTGTTTTTTTTTGTTAATATATTTTACCGAGGTAACCTTTTACCCAAAAAAAGAAAATAAGACGGGTTTGTGACGAGGCGGTCATCCCCATCCTTACCAAAGTCATCCTCTAACCCGCCATGATCCCCATTGGAGATCTACTCGGGCACCCTGTTCTCATTGGGATTTTATCGTGATGTTTTATATCGACGCGATTTTCAACCAAACCCGTACTATTTGACGTTTATTATTATTTTTATATGTTTCATGCAACAACTTAGAATGATACCTGATCATCCTCACCATTACGCACTAGACTGGTTAAGTTTACAATGGTAGTATAAAAAATTGAAATTATTAAGTTGCACCGTTCTAAATTACAACTTCACTTAAAAGCATGACGCAAAAAACGCTTTTATAATTAGAATTTGCGATCTTACGAAGTTGAAAACTAACAAATATTAGACACATTATTATTACATATCATAAATGCCATCACAATAATGTATGATTATAGATATATATGCTTTGGGTGGGGCGTAGCCGAGATGCTACACCCCGCTCCTGCCGTAAACCATATAAAACTCATCGTTTAAGCCTCAAACCTACTGTTAATCTGATAAGCATGCCTCGCTCTTAGGGGTGAGCATCATAACCGACCCAACCGACTAAAACCGAAACCGATTAATGGATTTTTGCAAACCGAGAACCGAACCGATTGAACCCTATATAAACCGAAACCGAACCGAATAAACTCGGTTCGGTTTAGTAGTTCGAACAGACTAAATGTCGGGTTTTAGCCGAACCGAACCGAAACCGAACCGACTAAACCGAAATTCATATCCAAAACCGAAAACCGAACCAAATAAGCTCGATTCGGCTCTGTTTGTCGGGTCGGGTCGGTTTTTGGTTCACTTTGCTCAGCCCTACTCGCTCTGTCTCAATTAGTTTGGATTATGGATTGTAAATAAACCCAATTAATTAAGCCAAGCCCACCAAAATCTAATCCACACCGCTTACACAACCAATTTTATCAATAAAAATCAAAATAGTATTGTACAACTAAACAAAAAACCATACCTCTTACATTGGTATCGCAACACAGTCTCACCGACTTTACATTCTCCGGTACCGGAATTTGAATTTATTAACTTTATTATTAGGCGGTTTAAGAATAACATAATTTTACTCTTAATTACTAACTAATTAATTAGTGTTTGTATTTATAATGATATCAAGAAGGTTAATATGGTAAATAGTTTCGAGAAAAGTAATTTGTGACGGAAGGAGGGAGGGACTAGTTTTTTAGATTCCGGCATTGAATTTGAAGGTGTAGGGGTTTTTGTTAGTAAACACAATAGTTATTATCATCAGTTTTACTAGACACATAAAATAGACTAAATCAAGCGCATAAGAGGCAAAGGGGACAAAATCATAAACATAAGAGCAAACAAGCAAGAACGCAAACGGCAAAAGGAAAACGCACGAAAAGAAAAGGGGCCTAAAGGCAAAGTTAAAACCAAGACCCAAGAGAGCAACCAAGTTCTAAGCAAGGGCAAAACTAAAGGACAAAGGGAGGCTACTAAACGTCTAAAAAGCCTAAAGGGAACTAGCTATGTAACTCAAAACCTAAACACGCAAGAGGCAAAGCTACTAAGAAGCTCCTAAAAGCCTAAATGCAAAAACTACTTCAAAACCTCCAACAACCTATAACTTAACTTACTGATTTTGGTTTATGTTTTAAGAGAGTCGGGATGTCTTTGTTGGTCGCTCATGTCTTTATCATGGAGATTTTGAAGTGTAGGTTGTGTTTTTCTAGGATATCATGGGTCGTATATCTTTAAACTATTCATATGTGCATTATCTGGTTGTACATTAATAATAAACACTCACCCCTTAGAATTTCACTCATCTCAATTAACTTAATGTACAACCAACTTATGCACAGGTGAAAAGAAATTACACAATAATAGAACATTATTAAAACTTTGAGTGACTAAAATGAAACACTTTTCAAACTTGGTTATTATTTTGCAATCAAAAGAAAATTACAGTGACTAAATTGAAACACTTTTCAAACTTGGTTATTATTTTACAATCAATAAAAAGTTACAGTGACTTTATTGAAACAAAACTCAAACATGATTATTATTTTAATTTTCTCCCTATTTTTTACAAGCTTCGATAATTTATAATATAATGTGAATTCACTTACCTTTTAACTCCATTTATTAAAAAAAATGTTAAAGCTAACCTATCAAATGGGTCTTATTTAACACAAACTCCTTTCGGTGTATTATTTAATAAGATCTACAATTAAAAAAAAGGATAAAATATACAATAAATAATATGAAGAATGGATGGCGGCTGTGATTAGATTTATTAGGCTTATGGTTGGAGGAGAAAAAAGAATGACAGGGAGGACAGATCGTGAGAGATAAGAGGGGGAGGTGGTTATTATTTTTAAGGTTTATTAGTATTATTTAGATTGAGTTATGTTTAGGTCTAACAATAAAACCTAACAATAGACTTACACCATTCACTTTTTGACAAGTGTAATATACATTTTCTTTTTCATCATTTCTCACCAATTAATTATTCAAATTAACCAATAATATATTTAAGTCTATTTTTAGATATAGATTTTAGGCATACAAATCATTTTTCATTTAGATTTAGTATAGTATACGAAATACTTAAAATACTTTTTAGTAAAATATTTAATTTTCAGTCTTTTAGTATTTAATTTCCACTTGTCAATTGTTTATTTTGTTTTTATTTTTAGAACTTTAAAAGATCTCTCATCTTTACACTATATAATAAAGAAGACAATGACACATTATTTTTGTTGCGTCAATGATGACTTATCGATGACATGACATTTATCAAACCAACCTAAATTTTTAATTAAATGCAATATGATGACTCATTGATGACATGTCATTTATCAAACCAGCGTAATTTTTTAATTAAATGCAGGGTTTTAAAAAGAACCTAGCAAGGTTTCAACATGGAATGCTTTTCATAATGAAGCAACAACCCAACCACTAGAGCACTCATTTTTGTTTAACTTTATCAAGCCATAATATAAATGCTAAAATATAAAACATTCAAATCACTAATGAAAGTTTATTATTGTGACAAATACGATAACAACACTAATTGCAATCTTCTCTATAAAGAAGTTCATAAATTATAAGTTTATATTCATTTTAACGCTATTGTATCAACATTTTACTACTTTTATCTAAGGATTTTGTATTTTTATGCTAAATTATGACATCATTTTTTACAAACTTCGATTATGTATTTTATAACGTGAATTTATCTACATTTTAACTCCGTTTATTATCCAAAAAAAATCTTCAAACTAGCCGTCCATCGGACGGGCCTTGAATCTAGTATATATAAAGACCATTAAAGCTTTATACTAAAATAAAAAAATACTTTTTATACTCCAAATAATTTTTTTGTTAAATATTTATGTAATTTTTTTTATAAATAAATGGTGTAATTCGGGTTATTCGGGTCAACCTGAAAACGGAACCGAATTCAAATTCGGTTTTCGGTTAAATTCTAGTTCGGTTCGATTTAATTTTCAGTTTGACCAAAAAAAAAAATTTCCAAACAAACCGATAACGCCACTCCTAAGTTATCTATACTTTAAACCAGGCCCGTTTTGGTCCGGCCCATATCACAACCAATTCTGGACGGAACAGAACCAATTCTTTGTTGACTCACCAACATAAAACAACAAGCCTTGAACAAGTTCCATTTGTATGATCTCTTTAATCTTTAGCTTTTCGTTTCGTATATTATAATTCAAACTGTTTATAAATTTAATTTAATCCATGTTATTTATCGTTTTACTTGAGGAGCTCTATTGTTGCTTATTAGGTTTTGTTCATTGTAACCTAATTTTATATTTTGGGTATTCATATCACCATCTTTCTTTAGGTAAATATCGAACTTGTTTGCGACTTGTTTAGAAAATATATTACTCCATCCATCCCAAAATAATTGTCCCCGACAATAAACACAGAAAACATAATCGTTACTGTTTAATACTCTTACTTTTTGCATAATGACAGTTTTACCCTTAACTAATTGTAGTGTTTAATCTACTACTGTTATGGTTTAAGCTCTTAGTACTTGGGGATATATTTGTTGGTAAGTGCTAGTTGACTTGAGTTGTCTTTGCGACATAATTGTTGGTTGTCGTTTGTGTTCGATACTAAGACCATGATTTGTGACTTTTGAAGAAAAAGGGTGGTAGGAAAAAAAAGGGGTGGTGTTTGAAAAAAAAAATATATATTAAATTTCTAATAAGTGAAAATGTACGTTTTGTTGTTCTAGGCTTCTACGGGTTTATCTTAGTAGGAATTGATTCTTTTCAAGTACATAACAATTATTTATATTTAAATGGTTAATCATGTTGGCTTCTTATTATAGCGTACTATTACAAGAGTCATGGATATGCTTAAATAAAAGTTAACATGGTGCACAAAATCGCATTAGGTTTCCAAGGGTTACACAATGAGAGCATGTATGACCAATAATAGCTTAAACCATAAAATAAACTTATGTACTAAATAATCACATAAAAAGAGCTCATCAAAACCCCTAGAGCACATGAGCCTAACTTATCCAAACACTACAATGGACTTTTTTTTTCTTTCTAAAAATCATAACAAGGTAATGTAAGGGGCTTTCAATCGTTATTGAGTTGTAGCTCTAATGCCCTCTTTTTTTTTGAACCCTTGGTTGTAGCTTTAATGCTTTCTCTTCGTTTTTTTTTTCTAATCATGTTATTTAAGTTGCAATATGTTTTGGTAACCTATCAGAAATTTGAATACCTATACAAAATTAAGTTGTAACCGTACCTCAGCGAAAGTCTAAAGAAACAATTGATTGGCCAAATATCTTAACATTTGAACTAAAACTCATGGCGGTAGGTTAACATGTTTTCTTTTGTTGTGATTGTACTTCTCAAACCTTAAAAACTTGTTTAATATTTATAGTTGTATTTAAAAACTCACTAAATACTTTAAAACTTAAAAAACCTTTAAAGTTGGCGTCGGTCTCAGGTGGTTGGTCTCGTTGTTTATCGCCGACACGGTGGAAGGGCGGCGAATGTGGAGAGGTTTTCCGGCGACGCTGTGCCTTTTTCCGGCGAATAAGCTGATTTTTTCCCGTGACTTTTCCTGCTTGTAAAAAAACGCAAAAATACTTATAACTACATTTAGAAACTATACATCTACATTTATAAATTATAGATCTATAAAAAAAAATAGATCTAAATATAAAAACTATAAAAAAATACCCTCAAAACTTAATTAACAGTCGAGATCTATATAAATAATAAAAAAATACCTTAAGCTTAAGTTTGATTTTCGATGGTAGTATTTTTGAGGTCCGGTAGAGATGATGACCTGTGGTGGTGACGTCGGCAGTTGTGGGAGTGTTTTTTTTAGGTGGTGTGTGTTTTTTTTAACTGAGATGTATTATTGCGTGGATGAAAATTGTTGAATTGTTTAAAGGGTCAAATGTATTAGGGCCATTAGGGCCGTTAGATCAAAATTAATACCACGTGTCAGTTGTTTAATATTTTTGGTTGAAGGATTTGTTTTTCAAAACCTTAGTAGATATAAATATATAAAAAAATTATATATATTTATATAAATTCGGTTTTCGGTTCAGATTGTCAAACTCATATTCAGCCCGAAAACCGAATTTGTATTCGGTTCGGTTTTGATTTTGGTTTTTCTGCTCACCCTAACATAACTGAAACTTTAAAACTTTTACAACGGATGAAAAAATTAATTCGCTTAAAAAAAATTACCGAACTAAAAACCAAATTCAAACTCGGTTTTGTTTTTTTATTAACCCGATTAACCTAAATTAAATAATTTATATTTTTTTAATTATTTAATTATATAGATTCTTATCATAAACATATTTCAAGTTTAATAAGTGTTATATTTATACTTGAAAAGTATTTGAGTGACACATTTGGTCTAGTCAACTAAATATAAGTCTTAAGTTAACCAAGTTAGTTTGTGAAAACGTTTTCTGACCAGAAATCATTTTTATAAATTAATATCCCATCTTCGAGGTATAATTATTCCCAACACTTATAAATTATTTTTCAACTATCCGAGTAGTCATACTTATTATCATTGGTAAAGCAAAAGTTATTTTCAAAATTGTTAAAGTCTATTTTCTTTCTGATTATTTGAACACTACTCTAATCCCTGTGGAACGACCTGGTCTTACCTCAAAAGATTATACTACATACGTGGGTTATACTTTAACCCGTGTGTTTCCCTATAATTATCCGGTATTTTCAGTCTTATAAATTTAAAGCTTTTGAAACACATCAAAGTTTTTAAGGCCGCTGTCAGGGATTTCTTAGTTGTTCTGTAGTCAAACTCTGGAAAATTATTTTAACTCCCCCCTCTTTTTCAAATCGCCGTACAGTTTTCTGGCAAACTGACTCCTAATAATTTCTCCTTTGGATGCATACACGTGCTTCCAATTCTGAACTTTTCGAACTATTACCTGAACCTGAACGTACTCTGAATCGAAGATGTTGTCGACGAAACAGAAGAGTTCCATTCGATCAAAGAAACGATCCGCCTAAAAATCCGAGAATTGTCTATCCGCCAATTCTCGACATCAACCACTTTCGTCACTTTCTAATTGTTCTTGAAAATCTTTATCTAATGGATGATGAACCCATGTGGGCTGCTGACCGTGTTGTCGCTCCGACTCTCGGTTCTGCAATCACTATTCCTGAAACTGCTAACGAATTTGCTATTAAAGGTAACCACTTGACCCTTGTCAAAGGAAACCAATTTGATGGCAGAACAAAAACCGACCCTCACAAACACATTCACGAATTCCTCGGAATTTGCGATATGTTCAAATACAGAGATACCGATAATGAAGTTGTTCGCCTAATGATGTTTCCCCTATCACTCACTGGGGAAGCAAAAACATGGTTGGACGAACTCAACGAAGGAACTATTGAAACTTGGGATGAACTTCGAACCGCTTTCATTAGCCGATTCTTTCCCCCAGCTCTTTTCGACGACTCCTCGGAGAAATCCGAGCTTTCTCTCAACATGAGAACGAATCTCTAACCGATGCTTGGCTTCGTATGAAGGAAATGCTTAGAAACTGCCATGGTCACAATCTGTCCAAGGGCAATATTATCAAAATCTTTTATCATGGTCTAAGCGAGATAATCGAAGAAGTTTTGAATACCGCAACCGATGGTATTTTCCTCTACAAAACACCAAATCAAGCTTATCAGCTTCTCGAAGATAAAGTCTTACTCAAACTCGATTGGGCTAAAAATCAAAAGACCAAATCATCTCTTAAGAAGACTGTTGCTTTCGCCGATGAAGGCAGCAGTAATTCTAATACTGACAAAATTATGGCCCAAATGGATGCCATGACCCTGAAAATGGATGCTCAGTATAAAGAACTCCAAACCTATGCTAAAAAAACTAAACTCGATCTTAATAAAGATGACATACCTATGTCTCGTAAATAAAAGGATAAATTCATGCAAACTTTTCGTAAGACTCGTTTTTACAATGATTACCGCGACCGAGACTCGAATTGCGATAATTGGCGTTCAAACGAACGAAGTAGTTACAATCGAGACAACTACCGATCTAACACTGATGACAAACCCTATGACCTTCAAAAACAATTCAACGATTTCATGAAATCTCAGCAATCGACCAATGCTTTCGTCAAAGAAACATTTATGGATATCAAAACCCAACTCGAAACCGTTGCCAAAAATCATCAAGCTTCAATCCAAAACCTTGAAACTAAGTTCGACAAACTTGCTGACAAGCAATCTGGTCGGCCTTCTGGATCTCTTCGTAGCAACACCCCACCAAACCCAAAAGGGCATAATTCCAAAGCCTACCAACCACCACAATCTCGTAATGAACATGTGAATGCCGTATTCACAAGGAGTGGTAAATCCTACGACCCACCAGTTAACCAAAATGATCAGCAAACCAATTCTGAAATCCCTATTAATTTCGATAGTGATGATGAAGAAGACGAAGAACCTACACCACAACCGAAAACTCAAAATCCAAAACCAGTCAAAGAAACTCCATTGCCTAAGCCATACAAACCAAAAATTCCGTATCCTCAACGCCTAAAGAAAGAGAAAATGGAAGCTCAATACGGAAAATTTCTCGACATAATCCGCGCTATCCGAATCAATGTACCTCTTATCGATGTCTTGGCCGGAATGCCTAATTATGGAAAGTTTCTCAAGGAACTAATAAGTAACAAACACAAAATCGAACAAATTTATGCCGCTTTCTTAAGCGATGAAAGTTCAGCAATGATCCAAAACAAAGTTCCACCTAAACTCGAAGACCCCAGAAGTTTTCTAATTCCAAGCAATTTCAACAAAACTTTCTCTTGCAATGCCTTAGCCGACCTTGGTGCTAGCATTAACCTTATGCCATATTCGCTATATGCCAAATTATTACTCGAGACTCTCAAATCTACCAAAACGAGCATAAGATTAGCCGACAGATCATTCCAATATCCTGTTGGAATAGCTAAAAATATGCTCGTTGAAGTTGGTAAATTTACCTTTCCTACCGATTTTGTTATCCTATAAATGGAAGAAGATAGCAAAGTTCCTCTCATCTTGGGACGACCCTTGTTGGGAATTATACATTCCTGACTTAGTACCGTTAATTATATACTTAGTACCGTTAGTTGTATTTTGTACCGACAGTACAAAATGTTAGTATTGGTCGATATAGTTAGTACCGCTAGTGTAAAATAGTTAGTACCGTTTATAAGATATGCATGAGATATGTTAGGAAAAGATATGCATTATCTTTTACGTATTGTGTAAGCCAAGATTAGGGTTTCCTTGATGTATAATAGGAACTCTCGTGGCATAGTTAGAAGATACATCCAGAAATATATCTCATAGTTAGCAATCAATAGAAAAGTTTTGGTTATTAATATTCGTTGTTCTTCTTAGCATTATAAGTTAGATTCCGCATAACTAATAGTGTTCTTTGTCATTGTTTCTCCTGTGGTTAGTGTGGAATTGTTCATATTAACTACAACCTTTAAACAGGGTAGAAAGATCTATTGAATTGGGATCTACAAGTGGTATCAGAGCTTGTAAAGAAACTATGAATAAGAAGAACCAGATCACATCTGTTTCATAAACCCTTACTTTTCAAAAACTAATCATGTCTGGACCAGATGCTGATATCCCACCTTCACCACCACCTCCACCACAAACACAAACACCAGTTGTAACACAAGCCCCTCACACAATGTCTACCGTAAAACTCCCTATTCTCAAGAAGGGAGAATATGATGTTTGGGCTATGAAGATGGAGCATTACCTAGCTCATACAGACTATCCTTTATGGGAAGTCATTCAAAAGGGTAATGGTCCTGTAAAGGTCTCTACAGATACTAATGGGATAATGAAGGTGTTGCCACCCAAAACTGCTGAAGAAACCCTAGCTAGGGAAAGAGAGAGAAAAGCAAGGACCACCTTACTTCTTGCTTTACCAGAAGATCACCTAGCAAAGTTTCACAAGATGACAGATGCAAAGGAGATGTGGGAAGCCATAAAATCTAGATTTGGTGGCAATGAAGAGTCAAAGAAGATGCAAAAGTATATTCTTAAACAACAGTTTGAAGGATTCACTATATCCAACTCTGAAGGGCTGCATAAAGGATATGATAAATTTCAAAGTCTGCTGAGTTAGTTAGAGATTCATGGTGCAGGAGTATCAACTGAAGATGCAAATCAAAAGTTCCTCAGGGCTTTGCCTCCTTCCTGGTCTCAAGTATCCTTAGTCATGAGAACTAGGCAGGGAGTAGACAGCCTTAGCTTTGATGATTTGTATAACAATTTAAGAGTCTTTGAATCTGATATTAAAGGCTCTACTACCTCATCTTCAAGTTCACAGAATGTTGCTTTTGTCTCTTCTGAAAGCACTAACAGTACTAATGATGTTAGTACTGCTTATGTTGGCTCCACTACTACTGGCAACAACTCACAAAAGGAAACTCCTTCATCATGCTCTTTGCTTGCAAATCAATCCAGTTGTCCACAACTGGATCATGAAGATCTGGAGCAACTTGATGAATTTGACTTAGAAGAAATGGACTTGAAATGGCAGGTGGCCATGATCTCTATGAGATTAAAGAAGTTCCATAAGAAGTCAGGCAGAAAGATACTCTTTGATGCAAAAGAACTAGTAGGATTTGACAAGACAAAAGTAGAATGCTACAATTGTCATAAGACAGGCCACTTTGCAAGAGAGTGCATATCCAAGGGAAGTCAAGACAGCAAAAGAAGAGATACTTGGAACTCTGGGAATAAAGCTAATGATAATAGCAAAAGACTTGGAAAGAAAGAGGAATCCAATGCTTTGATGACTCTTGATGGAGGATATGTGGATTGGACCAGTCACTCAGAAGATGAGCAAGACAACTATGCTTTCATGGCTTTTAGCAACTCAAGATCAGGCACTGAGGTAATCTCTTGTTCTAAAGAATCTGTAGAAAAATATGCTAAACTTAAAAAATTATATGATGAACAAAGAGAACAACTAGGTGATGCAAGCATTGAAATACAGGCTTATACTCAAGCTTTGAAAACAGTAGAGGCTCAATTAGTGACTTATAAGCAAAATCAACTTTGGTATGAAGAAAAGATAAAGTTTATGAAAGTTAATTTAGATGATAAAACTGATGTGTTAGCATACAATAATAAGTTATTAGCAGCAGCTATTAAAGAAAAAGAAGAACTAAAAACCAAGGTTGAAAATTGGCAAAACTCTTCAAAAAATCTTGGCAAATTGCTAAATACCCAAATGAGTGCTAATGATAAGTTTGGGCTTGGGTATGGGGATCACAGATATGGTAGCATTCTGAGTTATGAAAATGAAGTCTTACAAAGTGTGTTTATGAATGAGGAAAGTGATGTAGAAAATCAGCCTTTATATGATAGGTTTGTAACAACAGAAGGAATGCATGCAGTTTCCCCACCCATGACAGGAAATTACATGCCATCAGGACCTGATATTGAGATAGATTACTCAAAATTTACATATGGTCCAAAACAATCTGAAACTAGTGAATCTAATGAATCAAACACTCAAACTAGTTAATATAATACTTGTGATTCAGATTCTAGTAACAGCACACCCAAAGTTGTTAGTGAACCTATGCCTGAACCAGTTGTCTTTGAACCCAAAGTTGTTAGTCAACCTAAGGTCTGGACAGATGCTCCTATCATTGAGGAGTATGAGTCAGATAGTGATGAAGATTGTGTGTCTACACCCTTAAAAGAACAGAAACAACCTAGTTTTGCTAAGTCTACTCAGCATGTAAAACCTCCTAGGAAAACTGTTAAAAATCAACAAACACATAATCAAAGTCCTAAAGTTGACAAAAAAGATAGCAATGGTTCAATGTCTCAAAATATGGGTTTGGGATATGGATTTACTAAGAAAGCATGTTTTGTTTGTGGTAGTTATAGCCATTTAATTAAAGATTGTGACTTTCATGAAAAACGGATGGCTAAACAGGCTGAACTAAACAAAAGGGTGTGTAAGGGTACTGGTCTACAGGGAAATAGACCAACATGGAACAATGTGCAAAGAGTGAATCATCAAAACCAATTTGTTCCTACAGCAGTACTAACTCGAACTGGTAAAATTCCAGTTAGCACTGCTAGACAAAATTTCTTAAAACCAGCGGTACCTAGAAAAGTTAATACCGCTAGAAGAAATTTTGTATCTGTGTCACCAAAAATGAATGAGAATGATGCATATAAAAGACACAATGTTTTTAGAAAATCTCATTCACCAGTTAAAAGATCCTTTCAGAATAAAACAGTAACCAATAACATGATTTGGAAACCAAAGGCTAATACAAATCATGTTAATACTGTCAAGGGAAATCAGGGTAATGCTGTTAAGTCCTCAGCATGCTGGTCTTGGGATTATAAACTAAATGAATTTACCTACAGGTCCAAAAACAGCAGTGGATCATGCTCTTACAAAACATTTAAATTTGTTAATCCACAAGGCAGACCCAAGTCATCTGTGGCTTGGGTCCCTAAGAGAAACTAATTTATCTTATTTTTCATGTGCAGGATGATCCACATAAAGCTTTGAAGTATAAAGGCATTGTTGATAGTGGATGTTCCAAGCACATGACTGGAAACAAGGCCTATCTTGCTGATTATAAATATTATAATGGAGGCCCTGTTGCATTTGGAGGTAGTAAAGGTTACATTACTGGCAAAGGTAAAATTAAAACAGGAAAGTTAGATTTTGAGGATGTGTCTTTTGTAAAAGAACTACAGCATTTTAATCTCTTTTCTGTCTCACAAATGTGTGACAAGAAGAATAAGGTTCTCTTCACAGATACTAAATGTCTTGTATTGTCTCCTGAATTTAAGTTGCCTGATGAAAATCAAGTATTACTTAAAGTCCCTAGACAAAACAATATGTACAGTTTCAACCTTGAGAACATTGTTCCTTCAGGAGGTTTAGCTTGTTTAATTGCAAAGGCCACAACTGATGAATCTAACATGTGGCATAGGAGGTTGGGTCATGTTAACTTTAAAAATCTAAACAAACTTGTGAAGGGAAACCTTGTTAGAGGATTACCTTCCAAGATTGTTCAAAATGACCACATTTGTGTTGCCTGTCAAAAAGGAAAGCAACACAAGGCCTCCTGTAAGGCCAAATATGTGAGCTCTATTAGTCAGCCCTTACAGTTGTTACACATGGACTTATTTGGACCCACATCTGTAAGGAGTATTAACCACAAAACTTATTGTCTAGTAATCACAGATGATTTTAGCAGGTTTAGTTGGGTATTCTTCTTAAGAACTAAGGATGAGACTAGTGCAATCCTTAAGGACTTTATAAGACAAATAGAAAACCAATTAAACAAAAAGGTTAAAACAATCATATGTGATAATGGAACAGAATTTAAGAATAGGGACTTGATTGAATTCTGTAGGTCAAAAGGGATCAAGAGGGAATATAGTAATGCAAGAACTCCACAACAAAATGGAGTTGCTGAAAGGAAAAATAGGACCCTAATTGAGGCTGCTAGAACTATGCTAGCAGATTCATTTCTACCTAACACTTTTTTGGCTGAAGCAGTTAGTACTGCTTGTTATGTCCTTAATAGGGTATTAGTGACCAAACCTCAAAATAAGACTCCTTATGAGCTTATAACTGGTAAACTTCCTATCATAAGCTATATAAGACCTTTTGGGTGCCATGTGACCATCTTGAACACTATTGACCACCTGGGCAAGTTTGAGGAAAAGGCTGATGAAGGTTTCTTAGTTGGGTATTCCCTAAGTAGCAAGGCTTTTAGGGTATATAACTTAGCAACTAAGAGAGTTGAAGAAAACCTGCATATAAAGTTTCTAGAGAATAAACCTAATGTTGCAGGAATAGGACCTACTTGGCTGTTTGATCTTGATTATTTGACAGATTCTATGAACTATCAGCCTGTTAGATTATAAAATCAAGCTAACAAAAATGCAGGTCCACAAGAAGCCAATACTAGTGCAGGTACACAAGATAGTACTGCTACAGGAAATTCAGAAATGAAGGATGAGCCTGTTTAAGAATATTGTGTACTACCCTTATGGTCTTCTTATTCTTTAACTATCAAGAGCTCAGAAGGCAAGGATGGAGACAAAAAGTCTCATAAGGATGATGTTCTAAAGTCCAAACAGAAGCCAGTGGATTTGGAAGAACAAGCCTTTCTAGAGGAGCTTGAAAGGCTCAAGAGACAAGAAAAAGAAGCTAATGCGGCAGCTGAAGCTCTTAGAAAGAAGCTTGACACAAGATCTGATGACTTACTTCAACAAGCAGGGTCTGACAATGCTACTAGTACTAACTCAGTTAGTACTGCTAGTGCTTTTAGAACTGGTGGACCATCTGCTGACTTTGCTAATCATAGTGCAGGTACACAAGATTGTATTGCTGCAGGAAATTCTGATTTGGAAGATGAACCTGCTCAAGAATACTGTATACTACCATCATGGTCTTCTTATACTTTAACCATCAAGAGCTCAGAAGCAAAGAATGATGGAGATAAGCCTAAGCAGGATATTGGTTTGAATTCCAAAGAGAAGCCAGTTGATAAGGAAAAACATGCCTTTCTAGAGGAGCTTGAAAGGCTTAAGAGACAAGAAAAGGAAGCTCATGATGAAACTAAAGCTCTTAGAAAGGAGTTTGCTCAAAGTACTAAGGATTTGCTTCATCAAATAGGAGCTGCAAGAGCTAGCGGTACTAAAACTGTTAATGCTGATAGCACACCAGTTAGTATTGCTAGCCCTTCAAGAGTTTTTAGTATGGTGAATCACCTTTCCCTGAGTCGACCAATTATGCTAATCAAGATGATTCACAAATACCTGCTCTTGAGGATATTTATGACAATCTAAGTCATGGGATATTTTCAAATGCATCTTATGATGATGAGGGTGCAGTGGCTGACTTCATAAATTTAGATACAACTGTGAATGTTAGTCCTATTCCCATATCTAGGATACACACCATTCATCCTAAAACTCAGATTCTTGGAGATCCAACCTCAGCAGTTCAAACAAGGAGCAAGGTGAACAAAAGTTCTAGAGCCTATGCTCTTGTAAGCTATATTCAAAAGCAAAGAAGAACCAATCACAAGGATTTCCAGCACTACTTGTTTGCTTGCTTCTTATCTTAAATTAAACCTAAGAAGATATCTGAAGCACTTCAAGATGAAAGCTAGGTTGATGTTATGCAAGAAGAACTGTTGCAGTTCAAGCTTCAGAAGGTATGGATTCTTGTAGATTTGCATAATAGGAAGAGGGCAATTGGAACTAAGTGGGTCTACAGGAATAAGAAGGATGAAAGAGGTGTTGTAGTAAGAAATAAGGCAAGCTTAGTTGCCTTGGGATATAGACAGGAGGAAGGGATAGACTATGATGAGGTTTTTGATCATGTAGCCAGGATTGAAGCCATTAGGATCTTTTTGGCCTTTACTTCTTATATGGGATTCATAGTCTATCAGATGGATGTGAAGAGTGCCTTTCTCTATGGCACTATTGATGAGGAAGTTTATGTGTCTCAACCTCCAGGTTTTGTAGATCCTAAGCATCCTAAAAAGGTCTACAAAGTTGTCAAAGCTTTATATGGTTTACATCAAGCTCCTAGAGCTTGATATGCTACCTTATCTGCTTTCTTGGAGCAAAGTGGATATAGAAGAGGAACCATTAACAAGACTCTCTTTATAAAGAAGGACAAGAAGGATATCATGCTGGTACAAGTATATGTGGATGATATTATTTTTGGTTCTACAAAGAAGTCTTGGTGTGATGAGTTTGAGGCATTGATGAAGAACAGGTTTCAAATAAGTTTCATGGGTGAACTCACCTTCTTTCTTGGATTACAAGTCAAATAGCAAAAAGATGGTATTTTGATAAGTCATGATAAATATGTTGCAAAGATCCTGAAGAAGTTTGATTTTATAGCATGCTAGTACTCCCATTGAGACTCATAAGCCATTGACTAAGGATGAGGAAGTAGCATATGTGGATGTGCATCTTTATAGGTCTATGATTGGATCTTTAATGTACTTAACTGCTTCTAGACCAGATATTATGTTTGCTATTTGTGCTTGTAGCAGGTTCCAAGTAACTCCCAAAACTTCACACCTTCATGCTGTAAAGAGGATCTTTAGGTATCTCAAAGGCAACCCTACTTTTGGCCTGTGGTATCCTAAAGAATCATCTTTTGACTTGGTAGCCTATTCAGACAGTGATTATGGTGGTGCTAACCTTGACAGGAAATCCACAACAGGAGGTTGTCAATTTCTTGGTCATAGGTTAATTTCATGGCAATGCAAGAAGCAGACTATTGTGGCTTTTCTATACACGAGGATGAGTATGTGGCTGCTGCACATTGCTGTGGACAGGTCTTGTGGATACAGAACCAAATGCTTGACTATGGGTTTAATTTTATGAACACAAGGATTTATATTGACAATGAGAGCACTATTTGCATTGTCAAGAACCTAATATTTCATTCCAAAACCAAGCATATAGAAATTAGGCACCACTTTATAAGGGATGCTTATGAGAAAAAGCTGATTCAAGTACTCAAGATACATACTGATAACAATGTAGTTGATCTTTTAACCAAGGCATTTGATGTAAGTACGTTCATGTTCTTGGTGGTTACCATTGGAATGATCAATCCATAGGTTGCATTGATTAAGGGGAGGATAATAGTCTTGTTGTACAGTTTGTTTGAGATTATCAGTAAGCAGAAGGATTTTGACAATGGTGATGCGTTTCAGATAGTTACGGGGGTTCTAAAGAGTTATTGGAGAGAGGTAAGAGAGTTTTAGATGGTACTAATGTCTTCTATATTGCCAAATTGTTTACCTCTTTGATTGACAAAAGAAAAAGTTAGTTACCGACAGGTGTAAAGTTAGTTACCGATGGGCAAAGATAGTTACGCTAAAGTGTCGTTAGAGAATACCGCCAGGGTCTAAGTGTAAATTGTAATGGTTCTTCGCTTCGTAGGTTTGTTTTAACCTACCTAAAAACCCTCTCAATTGCACACTTTACTCACATAATATCTCTTAATCGCTCTCAACTTACACACCCTCATCTTTTATGACCGACGATCATTAATTCTACTACCATGGCTGCTCTTGAATCTTGCCCTAAGCATAACATGGTCGCTTACTTAGAGAAGACTGATGGGAATACATAGTTTCATGAAGTTATTGACTTTCTTAAGCGAAGCTCTATTCACTATGCTCTTACTGTAAGTCCAGTAATCTCAACTACATTTGTTGAATAATTTTGGATGACTGCTACATCCAAAACAATCAACAATGTTAGATATATTAATGCTAAAGTTGTTGGCAAGCCTATAACTATCTTAGAAGCATCAATAAGAAGCGATCTTCTTTTTGATGATGCCAATGGGATAGATTCTTTAAATAATTAGGCCATATTTGATGCTATTCAGCAAATGGGATATGAGGGGGATTTAACTATTTTTACATTTAACAAAGCCATGTTTTCACCCCAGTGGAGATTTCTTTTTCATACTATGAATCACTGCTTAAGTTCTAAAAGTACCTCTTGGGATCAAATTCCCACTAATATTGCCACAGCAGTGATTTGTCTAGCCAATAATCAAAAATACAATTTTTCAAAGTTAATTTTTGATGGAATGATAAGACATTTAGATGCCAAGAAAAAGTTTGTTATGTATCAAAGGTTTATCTCAATCTTTTTAGGTAACCAACTAAAGAAGGTACCTGTGCCATTAGATCACTTTCCTGTTCATGCCCTGACTTCTAAGGTTTTCTCCTTTATGGTTAAAAAGGGAAAACATTTTTCTGGGAGAGTGACACCTCTTTTTCCTACTATGTTGGTTCAACCAACAGAGGAAGAGGGTGAGATTTCAGAAAGACCATCTGAATCTCAACCCACACCCTCTCCTCCTACACCAAGTGACACTCAACTTGAACCACAGCCTGACCCATCACCTAGACCTTCACCTTCTATTCCTACACCTGATTCAAATCCAGAGGGTTCTGGTGGGAATCATGGAGGTCAGTCATCCAGTGATAAATCCCAATCAGGGAATAAGGATGACTTGACACTCCAAAGTGTCTATGATCTCTATCTTTCATTGTGTATACAGGTCATAGATCAAGCTGCAGAGATCAAAGCTTTGAAGGCTCAAGTCAAGAGGTTAAAGAAACAAGCCAGACCTTCTATTCGTCATCAAAAAGCTTGGCTAAGAGCTGTTAAACTAAAGAAACAGAAAAAGAGTATGGACAAATCCAAGAAGAGGAGAAGTGTATCCAAACAGGGGAGGAAAGCTGTCAAATCTTCCAAAAGAGCATCATCAGTACCTACAAACACTGAATGGGATGATTTGGACATGGATATTGATGACACCATGGATTATACACTTGCTCAAGACATGGGAAGTTTAGAAAAAGGAGGAAGCTCAGAAGGTACTGCTAGGCAACAAAGTACTGTCAAGCCAGATCAAGGTACCGATAAGGGAAATGAAGGTACCGACAGTATAAAACTTAGTACCGACAAGGTTGAAGAAGGTACTACTGAGCCTGATGATAATGAACCAAAGGAAAGTATTATTACAGCAGCTCAAACAACTACTCCAACAACTCCAACGCCTACTCCTACAACCTTTGGAGATGATGAAACCATTGCTCAAGTTCTCCTCAACATGAGCAAGCAAGTTTCAAACAAGAAAAGGAGAAAAGGGTTGAACTGAAGGATGTAGAGGATATTGAAAGACCAAGGCCAACTTTAACAAGATCAATCTTAACTTTAAAGCCTCTTCCAAAGATTGACCCCAAAGACAAAGGCAAGAAAAGAATTAAAGAAGATGAATCTGACACTGAATCAGAAGACATCAATGAAACTAAAAAGAAGTTTAAAAGGCTTGCTCATGATGAGAAAATTGCAAGAAAGATGCAAGAGGATTGGGCAGCAGAAGAAGAGAAGAAAAGATTAGCTGAAGAGGAAGCTACAAATACTGCTCTTATACAAGACTTTGATGATATTAAAGCAAGAATTGAAGCTGATAAACTTCTAGCATTAAGGCTCTAGAAGAAGAGAGAGAGCAGTTCACTATAGAAGAGAGAGCAAAGTTCCTTGTTGAAACAATTGTTGCTCAAAGGAAGTTTCTTGCAGAACAAAAAGCTATCAGAAGTAGACCTCCTACAAGAACTCTGCTCAGGAACCAGATGATGACTTACTTGAAACATGTTGGAAACAAGAAACATTCTGACCTGAAGAATAAAACTTTTGAAGAAATACAAGTTCTTTATGACAAGATAAAAAGGTATAATGATAAGTTTCTTGATGTTGGTTCCACTGAGGATGAAAGAAAGATTAAGGAGATGAATGAAGAAGCAAAAGACCCTGAACAAAAGAGATTAAAGAAGAGGGTTGTTAAAGAAACTCCAAAGAAAGAAGAAACAACAAAGGTACCTGCTAAGCTAGATGTGACAAAGCAAGGTACAAAGAAAAAGAAGGATGGTCATATATAGATGATTGCTAGGAAAAGACCAAGACCACAGCCAAGTGATGATAGTGATGATGAACATAGAAAATGCCCAAGGATTGTTGCTTTAGACAATGCCATAGATAGTGAAGTTATGGAGACTAAATCTATTATTGCTAGGTTAAATAAGGTATCATCACCAGATGGAGACTATCTTGTTATCTACAGAGCCAGTAGGAACTTTAGGGCATTCAACTATCTACTGGAGGTACTACATATATTTGATAGGCAAGATTTATTTCACTTGTATAACTTGGTGATGGAGCAGTACTCAGAAATCACACTAGAAGGAATTGAGTTTATTCTTTGGGGAGATTTAAAGATAATGATGGAATCCTCAACAGAAGAAAATGATCAAAGTGATTTCTGGAATAATCAACAAAATTGGGAGATTGTCAGATGGAGATTGTATGAAGCTTGTAGAGTTTACATACTAGAGCTTAAAGATGGGATAGTCATCCATATGTTAGTTGAAAGAAGGTATCCTTTCTCCAAGGATTTGTTGCAAAGGATGCTTGATCTAGGATTGGAGGTTAAAGAGGAAAGTATTGCTGCTCTACATTTGGTAAAATTCATTAAGCAACAGCTTAATGAAGAGTGATGCTGTAAATGGAAATGAGAAGGGTTTAGGTGTTGGCTAACTACCACACAACAAATGGTATTCAGTTCACCATGCTTAACAGACATAAGAACTGGCTATCCATAACAAATGGCTTTATGGTAAAGTCTTCGTAAATCCGTGTTATTGGTTGAGAATAATTCCAAAATTGTAGGTTCTTACAGCACCTTGCTTCTTAGTAAAGATTGCTAGTCAGATCAAAACAGTTCCTGGGTAAAGACTACGCAAATCTGGTTGATAGCTGATAGTTTGCTAAAAACTATAGATTTTTATCAATGCACCATGTTATGGCAATGAAGCATTGGCTAGTCCAAAAGTAAACGGTTTTTGATAAAGACAAATCAAATTCGTTGATGGTTGACAGTTTACCAAAAAATGTATGGTAATCAACTCACCATGTTTTGAAATAAAGAGTTGACTATCCCAGAGCAAATGGCTACTGGTAAAGGAATAACAAATCCGTTTATGGCTAGTAGTTTGTCAAAAACTACAAAGCCAACTTAGTTGGATTTATTGCAGGGATAATGTAGTTGTGTTGCAGACAAGCAAATTAGATGAAAAGACAAGAATTGAAAGATGCTTAAGAGATTAAGATAATGATACAAGAATTTAAAAGTAAAGATTCAAGTATGATACTGAAAGGATCAAGAGTATTAATGAGAAACATGAAGTTATTGATTTGATAGAGTGTTTAGATACATCCTCCATGAAGATAAAGGAATTGAAATCAAAGAAACATGAAGTTAAACAAGTTCAACAATCATGTTTAGGGGAGGATTGTTGGGAATTATACATTCCTGACTTAGTACCGTTAGTTAGATAGTTAGTACCGTTGGTTGTATTTTGTACCAACAGTACAAAATGTTAGTACTGGTCGAGATAGTTAGTACTGTTAGTATAAAATAGTTAGTACCGTTTATAAGATATGCATGAGATATGTTAGGAAAAGATATGCATTATCTTTTACGTATTGTGTAAGCCAAGATTAGGGTTTCCTTGATGTATAAAAGGAACTCTTGTGGCATAGTTAGAAGATAGATTCAGAAATATATCTCATAGTTAGCAATCAATAGAAAAGTTTCCGGTTATTAATATTCGTTGTTCTTCTTAGCATTATAAGTTAGATTCTGCATAACTTATAGTGTTCTTTGTCATTGTTTCTCCTGTGGTTAGTGTGGAATTGTTCATATTAACTACAACCTTTAAACAGTGTAGAAAGATCTATTGAATTGGGATCTACAACCCTTTCTTCATACTGCTGATGCAATTATTCGAGTTAAGCAAAAACAACTCAATCTTGGAGTTGGAACTAAACGAATAAATTTCAATATCGACTCTGCGATGAAACATTCCTATTCAAACGATGATACCTGTTTCAGTATCGATGTTATCAATGAAATCTTAGAAGAAGATTTTGATGCTCTTCTAAATGAATGTAGTAAAATCCTCCATTCCATTGAAGGAACCCTTCTCGAGGAAGAAATCTTTGCTGAATTTGATGAATTTATGGCAATGACTGCCGATGAAAATTCTGACTCTGAATCTGACACCAAAGAACCACCATTCAAGAAAATCACCATCAGTACTGATTATAAGATCAAAACATCTCTCGAAGAACCTCATACGGATCTTGAACTTAAACCTCTTCCTGATAATCTGGAATATGTATTCTTAGAAGAACATTCTTTTCTTCCTGTAATCATATCATCTCAGCTTTCCAAAGAAAAAAAACAAACTTGTATCCGTTCTTAAAAAACACAAGCAAGCCTTTGCTTGGAAAACGACATACATTCCTGGTATTTGCCCATCATTCTGTAAACACAAAATACAACTCTTGGATGACAAGAAATCAGTTGTCCAAAAACAAAGAAGGTTAAATCTAAACATGTAAGAAGTTGTTAAAAAAGAAATCATGAAACTCTTAGATACCGATATAATTTATCCAATTACCGATAGTCCTTGGGTTAGTCCTATTCACTATGTACTAAAGAAATGTAGTATTACAGTTGTCACTAACAAAAATGTTGAACATGTCTAACAAGAACCGTTACGGGTTGGCGAGTATGCATCGATTATCGTAAACTCAATGAAGTAACCGCAAAAGATCATTTCCCTTTACCATTCATGGATCAAATGCTAGAAAGACTCGCTGGAAATAAATATTTCTGTTTCCTCGATGGTTTTTCTGGGTATTTTCAAATTCCTATCGATCCTAATGATCAAGAGAAAACAACATTCATTTGTCCTTTCGGAACATACGCTTATAGGTGAATGCCTTTCGGGCTAGGCAATGCTCCTGCCACATTCCAAAGATGTATGTTGGCAATCTTTCTCGATATGATTGAAGAATCAGTCGAAGTATTCATGGACGATTTCTCCGTCTTTGGAAACTCTTTCGACACATGCATAAACAACCTCGATAAAATGCTCCAAGTTGTAAAGACGCCCATCTTGTCCTAAATTGGGAAAAATGTCACTTCATGGTCAAAGAAGGAATTGTGCTTGGACACAAAGTGTCCAGTGCAGGACTTGAAGTCAACAAAGCAAAGATCGACATAATCTCAAAACTTCTACTCCCGACTAATATCAAAGGTATTAGAAGCTTTCTCGGACATGCCGGTTTTTACCGACGTTTCACTAAGGATTTCTCAAAAATTGCCCGACCTCTAACTAAGCTACTCAAAAAAGATACTCCATTTGAATTCGATGATGAATGTCAAAAAGCATTCGAATTATTAAAAGAAAAACTCACATGTGCTCTTGTGATCGTAAGCCCAAATTGGAATCTTCCATTTGAACTTATGTGTGATGCAAGTGATTTCGCAGTTGGAGTCGTCTTAGGTCAAAAAGATGGTAAAAACTTCCACCCAATCTATTTCGAAAGCAAAACCCTTAATCCAGCTCAACAAAAATACATCGTAACCGAAAAAGAACTCATGGCTGTAGTTTTTTCATTTGATAAAATCAGATCCTATCTTATTCTCTCAAAAACTATTGTCCACACTGATCATTCAGCTCTAAGGCACTTATTTAAAAAGCAAGACGCTAAACCACGCCTTATTCGATGGATCCTACTTCTGCAAGAACTCGACACAGAAAAGGAACAGAAAATGTTGCAGCTGACCATTTATCCCGAATCGAAAATGATGAAACAAGCGATGACAATGAACTAGATGATAACTTTCTCGGAGAAACTCTTATGGAAATCAACACCAAAGACGAACCTTGGTTCGCAGACTTTGCAAACTATTTAGTCGGTGGTATTATACCAAAAAGGATGACGTACCAACAAAAGAATAATTTTTTCTCTGACCTCAAACACTACTTTTGGGAGGAACCTTACCTTTTAAAAGTATGTTATGACGGTATGATCAAATGTTGTATATCTAGACCAGAAACCCAAACCATTTTAGATCAATGTCACCAGGGACCCACCGGTAGACATTATGGACCCAACATAACTGCTAAAAGGGTCCTTGATTCAGGATTTTACTGGCCAACAATCATCAAAGAAGCTCATACTTTAGTTCGCCTTTGTGAAGCACGCCAAAAGACAGGAAATATATCGAAACGTGTTGAGATGCCCTTAAACAACATTCAAGTATGTGAAATTTTTGACATATGGGGTATTGACTTTATGGGGCCATTCTCGAAATCATATAAGTTTGAATACATTCTAGTCGCTGTTGATTACGTATCTAAATAGGCCGAAGCTCAAGCTTTACCAACCAATGATGCCCGAGTAGTAGTCACTTTTCTAAAGAAACTATTCTGTCATTTTGGAATGCCCAAAGCTCTAATTAACGACTGAGGTACCCACTTCTGTAATAAAATAATGGAAAAAACCATGAAAAGATATGGAGTTAACCACCGTTTCTCTACATCTTATCACCCTCAAACTAATGGTCAAGTTGAAAACACGAACATAGCTCTCAAAAGAATTCTTGAAAAAACTGTTAAAGACAATCCTGCTATCTGGTCAAGAAAACTTGATGACGCTCTGTGGGATTTTTGCACTGCCTACAAAATACCTACCGGTACCACACCATACAAGCTAATTTATGGAAAAAACTGTCACTTACCATTCGAAATTGAACATCGCTGCTGGCGAGAAAAGAATATTTCAGTTGCACGAATTAGACAAACTTAGACACCAAGCATATGAAAACTCTCGTATATACAAGGAAAGAACCAAAGTCTGGCATGATAGAAAATTAAGAATGAGAAAAGAATTCAACAAGGAAATAAAGTCCTACTCTTTCACTCAAAATACAAATTTAAACAACCGAAACTCAAATCTCGATGG
>BQNB010081611.1:0-11560 GCA_026074375.1 Tanacetum coccineum
GTAGATAATGGTCTTGCGTTTTATAACAGGGAGCTTGAGCAGCTATGCACTAAGAGTGGGATTGCTAGACATCTGACATTTGTCAATACGCCGCAACAGAATGCGGTAGCAAAACGAATGAATAGAACTCTCATCGATAAGGTACTTTGTTTATTAATTGAATATGGATTGCCCAAGACCTTCTAGGCGAAAGTGACATGTACCATCTCATATCTTATCAGTAGGTCACAATCAACAATGATTAGGAGAGGACACCTAAGGAGATGAGGTCGGGACATCTAGGTGATTATGGGATGTTAAGAGTTTTTGGTTGTGTCACATATTCACACGTTAAACAAGGTAAGCTCGAGCCAAGAGCGGTAAAATATGTTTTTCTAGGGTATCTTAAAGGTGTGAAGGGGTATAAACTATATAGGCTTGATGATGAATCACCTCAAATAGTCACTAGCAGGAACGTGGTCTTTAATGAAAGGTGTCATGTATAAAGGCACGTTGAAGGATTATGGTGCAGGTATTAACAAGTCTGTTGACGAAGCTGTTGAGGAATTATAGGTTGAGGTGAACATCAGGGTTTAAATTATCGCATGCTTGAGGAAGATGAAACAAATCAGGAAGATGGTGATGATGAAGATGCAGGGGATTAAGAAAATGATCAGACATCGGATCTTACAGATTATCAGTTAGTTCGAGATAGAGAGCCAAGGACAAGAATGAGACCTTTGAGGTTTCAATATGAGAGTAATATGGTTGCTTACGTGATACGCCTAAACATACTATATATAATATAAGTATATAAGGATGTAAACAATTATAGTATAGTAATAAGTATTCCGCGAGGATTCTAGAAAATTACTTTAATCCAAAGTAAAATCCAAAATATTCCCGGGTCGTTTTCCCTCGATGAAGCGTGAATTGAGAATCAGTTAGGTTCGTGATCGCGTGATTTGAATGGTTTCCAAGATTTTGATTTTGATTTCTAATTCTACTAATGAAAACGAATAAAACATGTAAAAACAAGTTAACAATAAAAGCATTTAAAACACTTAAGAAATAAAGCACAAAAACGTAAACGGGAATTAATAAAACGCGACATTTAAGCAACTATTACAAATTTAATCTCTACGAATGCAAATTTAATTTTTATAAATCCTAAATGACAAAAGAAAATTTTCAGAAAAAGAATTATATTTTTTTGATTTTTATTTTATTTATTATGAATTAAAAATGATTTTATTCTAAAAATATTATAAAAAATATTAAACTACTTTATAAAAATCTGAAAAATTAACTAAAAGTACTTTTAACAATGCTGATTCTAAGAAAAATATACACTCGCAATAAGCCCTAAATATAAGCTGTTAAATACGCTAAATTCCCTAATAAGCTAAAAAAACAAAGGATAAAAGGAATTAAACTTGAAGTTATGACAGAAAAGACCCAAGGGCGCTATTGATTTAGAGTGTATGTTGTGAGGCGTTGGTGTTCAAAGGGGAAGGTCATGGGTTCGACCCTCATGGCTTCCTTTTTGAAAATATTTTTATTTTTATAAACTTTTTGCACAAGCTAAAAGAACTAGTAAAAATAAGCTCATTCTATAACTAAAACTTTTTCTGAAAACTTAATTATAAGTACAAATTAAGCACTTCAAAGATGACAGAATAAGCTTTTAAAACTTTTATGAAATAGGCTAACACTGTTTGAACTTTTAGGACAAAATAAGCAATGAAGAAAAAAAACTAATAAGCTGAAATAACATCTACCTAGACCTAATAAGCTAAAGTGACAGAGATTAGAACTAAAAGAATAAGCTTTATGACTCTTAAAAGCTAAAAGCTTATTAGACTTGACATGGCAGTTTCAAGGGAGAGTGCTCAGCTTTGAGCTTACATTTAAGACAAATTTAGCATATGAAAATAGCTCAAATTTGACAACAGATGAACTTTGACTTCCAAATAACACATAAAAACAACTTTTAGGAAATTTGACCTAAAAATAAGCTAGAAAAAAGGATTTAAAAACTTAACAGACTAAGACTATTTTTAGCTTTTTGATTTTCTTGTTAAAACTTGCAGCTTAAAATAAGACAGATTAAGCTAAGAAAAAGTTAAAAAACTTAAAACAGATCAACTACTTGACTAAATAAGCTAATTCAAACAAAAATTAAGTTTGGTTAAACATATAAATAAGCTAGACCAAGGATAAAAAAATGATAGACTACTATGAACTTTTTGGTTTTTATGAAATGAAGGAAAACTTGCAGACTAATTTAAGGACTAAAAAGTGCTTTTGACAGCTTAAAATTCAAAACTAATGAACTTTAGACTAATATGAGCTTATTTAAATCAAAAGTTATCACCATTCAGCTAGGCTCTAACCACTATTAAATCTGCAATATTGGATTTTTAGACCAAATTTTAACCTACTTGACTTTTTTTAACCAAAAGGATTCAAAAAGGCTTTACCTAACAAAGAGACTCAAAACTGATGTGCATAGACTCAAATTAGACTAATAATAACCACACTTTTAGCATTCATTTAATAAATTCAGCAAATGAGCATATTAGAACCACTTTTAAACTAACAGACTTAATATATTGATAAAACAGTTAGGAAACTAAACAAAACTCAATCAAAGCTTATGAAAACTATTTTACAGACTAATTTTGAGCCTATGAAATTCATTTTGCTAACTAACACAGCCTGCACAAGCTTGTTATCCTGCATCAGCTGCTTATCCCAAACACCACCTTAAATTTTGAAAATACATTTTTTTAACTAGATTAGACCTAAATAAGATTTGACTTTTAAAATCAGATTAAGAACCATGCATATCTAAGACAAATTGTTAGGATTGATAAAAGTGACGATCTTATTGAGATAAAAGTCTTGTAATAAATAGAAAAATAATATTGTGTAATAGGGTAAGTGAAAGGCTTGTGACTAAAATAAAGTCACAAGGCTCGGCTAAATAGAAAAAGTCTAAAAGACAAGGGGGCTAAATGGTAAAAGTCTAAAAGACAAAGGCTTTATGCTCATTATTGTAAAAGGGTATAAATACCCCTCCACCACCTCATTTGTGAGGTGTGTCTCTAGGTGTTTCTTAATCTCATTCTAATCTTTTCTCTAATCCTCCTCCTCCCTCTTTCTCTCTCTACTTTCTCTCTCTAGACTAAACACTTTATTGCTTATTGATCCTATATTCAAGACCTCACAAGTGGTATCAGAGCTGCAGGAGCGATTTAGTGTTGTTTAGGAGTGCTTATTCGGACTGCTTATTCGTTCAGATTAAGAAACCAGGCATATCTAAGACAAATAAGCTAAAATCTAAGGGAAGAAGCACTAAGCAATATGCGCAACTATAAGCTATTTAGGACTAAAAATGGAGATTCATTAAAACCTTTAAAACAAGTTACATCTCTACTAGAAACAAAACTATTAAGCTAAGCGCCAAAACCTTAAATAAGAAAACAAAATAAGCATGAATAAGCAGGCTAATAAGCTAATAAGACAATAAGCTGAAATAGAGAAGAAGAGCTGTGTACCTTGATCCCCTGCACCAAACAGGGATTTAAATGCTCAAATGAGCTTATCAACAAGCTAGCTTATAAAATAAGCTAAGAATAAGCCTATAAATCCATCCAAATCTGACTTATCTTCCAGATGGCTTATTTAACAATTTATGGTAATTTGAGAGTAATTTTGGCTTATTCAGCTAAGCTATAGAAGGCTTAGCTGAATAAGCAACAGATTAGAAGGTAAGGAGCTTAAGTGAGCTTATTGAGCTTATATCTAACACATTAAAACCATGATTACTTAATAATAAAACATAGTTTAAGGAACAATTTAAATGAAAACAGACTTTTATTAAATTCAAAAGAGATTACACCGCTTAAAAGGAAATTACATTGAGAAAACAATAATAAGCTAAAAATAAGCTACTAAACTAAATTAAGCTACTCCTACCTAGATGTCTTCACTGTGTGATCTTCGTGAGTATTTATAGGCTTGTGATGAACCTTCTAGGCCTTCAGTACGCTCCCCCTTATTCAATCCTGACCCTTGAATCAATTCCAATCATCAATCAACCCTTGGATCACGTACACGTTAAATCCACCAATAGAAATGCCTCGAATCACCAGCGTGTCAAGTAATTGTCAGACCTGTCAGAACTCCTTTTAGAAACAATAGCAAGCGTGTATTTGGTGGGATTTACCCTGTGTTTGTGTGTGTGTGTGTGTGTGTGTTATAGGGTAAATGGGAGGGAAACTTTGGGGAGATGTGCAGTAAAACCTATTTGACTCATTGACCCGTGTATAAAGAGGGGTTTGACTTGGGCTATTTTATATTTAAGGGTTTGGGCCGAGGTAAATGGGTTATGGATTATTGGACTTATGGATATGAAAAGGGCTTATGACTTATAAATGGGTTTTAAGCTTATAAGCCTTATAAAGCATTAATCTTGGGCTGACCCGACCTATTAAGTGGGCCCGGGTTGGTCCGTGAAGTATGGGTACGCCTTCGGCTTTGATTTTTTCATCCTCTTTCCATTCCCGTGTTCGTGTTTTGTTCGTTTTTTTCTTTATTCTGTCCTTTTCTTGATATCCGGTACCAACACATACACAAACACAAAAACACACATGTACAATGCATTTTTCTATGTTTTTTTGTCTTTTTGGGTTCGTTTTTCATGGTAAAAGATATGTGTAAAATAGCACATACCAAATTCCCCCATACTAAGGTATTGCCGTGTCCTCACGCAATATTATAAATAATACTTTAGAAAACTAAGAATCTTAATCCCCCTTGATTAATTATCTTAAAAAGTAGCTAAGTACTCATCTTAAGGGATTAAAGAAACATTAGCTTTGAAAAGCCCCGCTTTTCTCTTTTCAACATTTTTCCATTTTTATGCTTTTTCATAGCTTTCCATATTATAAGATTGTGCTTTTATTATTCTTTGATAATACTTAGGATCATGGAACAAGCAAAATAAATTCATCGTCCCTAACTTTCACTTCTCCATTGTCGAATACAAGTCATGATACTAATACTACTCATAAAATACTAATTGTGTATTACTTTTCCTCCCTTATTCCTAATTTTATATGTCAAGATTTTATTTAAATCATATACCCGAAGGCTCTTTAAGACTTGTTTCGATATTTATTAAATCCAAAAATAAAGCGGGACGGTTGAAGATAAAAATTAGCTTCTTCCCCTATCCTTGAAAACCGACGAGGTCCACATCGAGGTGACCGAAATTTGGCTTTTATTATGCTACTTGATTTAATTTATGTCATATACCCCAAGGCTCTCTAAGACATAAATCAAGTTAGATTTAATTTGCACCATATACCCTAAGGCTCTTTAAGGTACAAACAAATCATTTATTAAACATGATTCAATCATTCACACCATATACCCTAAGGCTCTTTAAGGTATGAACAATTTAATTACTTACGCCATATACCCTTAGGCTCTTTAAGGCATAAGTAATCTCATGATTAACTCTGCTTACACCATATACCCTAAGGCTCTTTAAGGTGTAAGTAAATCAATTATTTATATGATATATATAGTATGCTAAAATTCTGAATCCCGACGTGTACCTATTTTATTGACATCGTCTCTCAAGCTAGTGGGAATTCACTAAAGATTAAGTTGAACCGGACAACCTTATTTATTAAACATTTTTAATATATAAGTGAAACAAGCTAATGAGAGAAAAAGACACAATTAATACTTATGAGCTTGAAAAAAAACCAACTATTCCACGCTTAATATCACGACTTATACTCGACTCTATCATTTCTCGTTCTTCGCAATTTAAAATCTCTAAGAAAGAGACTCGCGAATGCTTAGCCTAGCGAATTAAGATCGGTACTTTAACAAGTCACATAGACTGGCAACAATCTTATTTCTAATAAATCGAGTTTGGCATAATGGATAAGCCTACATAAGACTAGCAACAAACTCGATTTAAATATGTTAAGGAAAAAGCTAAGATATAAAACCGGTCGGATCAGAATTTATTTCTTGTTCTCACCTTTATTTATTTGTGTCACAACACTTATTTCATCACTTTATTCCAACATTTAACACTTTTTTTCACTTTATCATGCAAAAAAATTTTAAAATTTTGCTATTTTCACACAAATCACATATTTTTGGTAAAAAAACGGGTTACGTGAGAACAACGGCTGCAGGTATAATCAAATCGATAGATTCCCCCCATACTAAAACTACACATTGTCCTCAATGTGAGATTGATACCCCCATACTAATTTTAATGCATAATCTTGATATAAAGGGGTTTCTACGAAAATATAAAGCCGTTTATTAAGTATGCTAATAGATAAACGTTAGTCGATAAGATTTGGATATCGGATTCCCAATATGAAGCTAGGGATATGAAGCTCGAATGTACGAATGGACAAAACCATGAGCACGAGAGTCTTCATAATCCGGGCAATCCTGTACATAAAAACCACAAAACATGAAACACGAGAAAGGAAGAGGCGAGCCTCCTCACATCACATTTAATAAATTTTTTTTATATACTAATACTACTACTAAGGATAAGCATGGGTTGCCACCCACGAAGCGCTTGTTTTTTAAAGAGTCACTAAGCTTGACTCGTTCCCCCATACTTGAGTTAGGTCAAGGGGGATAGAAATGGAGAAACAGGACATCCAAGTGAGGAATGTCCCCTCCAGAAATCATCATCGAACTCTTAGAAAAATCAGAAATGATTTTGTCCCGATGAGATAAGAAAGGAGAAGAAAGAATACCAAATGCATCCCGTGATAAAAGTCTCTCGGATTGTACTTCAATGAATATCCCCGGATCGAAAATCATGTTTCTAAATCCGGTAGGAAAAGAAACTTCATGACCAGATCCGAGGTAATCGTCCGAAGGAGTGAAGTCCGAATCCAGGGTGGGTTGGGTGGGTAAAATATTAAGCATATGAACACGAGGTTCTCCTAAAATACTTTCCATAACAACATTGGTCAACTCACCCTGATCGGGCTCAATCTCAAAATGAAACAAATCATACTTGGGAAGAGAGTTATCAGCATGAGTAGTGGTACTACCACTACTCGTCTCTTCCTTATGATCACTAAAAGTCTCGAATTCGAGCAAAGAATTAACCGAATAAGAGAGAGAAATATCGAACTCCTCAAAGAACGAATCACTATCCGCGACGGGAATAGGAAATGAGGAGGGAGACTTGAGCACACGATCAGAAGTAGGGTTGTCATTTAAAGATTTGATATTAGCAATAAGACGATTGATGTTCAATAATTTCTCTCGAAGAATAACGTCTTGGATTCGAAGAATATCTTCTAAATCAATCTCTTCCTTCTCTTGGTCAACATCATTCACCTCCTCTAAGCTGACGAGCTCAGAATCGGGAGGTGATGCTTCAACGTACTCGATGTCCTCAAAATCATCGTCATCACTTGAAATACCATCATCGTTGGAATCGGATAAAATCAAAGAATGATCTTTTAAAGCATCAAAAGTAGAAGAATCTTTACAAACGGGCACATCACACGTATCGTCGGAAATACCCTCGGACTCACTTGGGATTGGGACAAGGTTCTCAACACTAGACTTTATTACTTCGTCCGATTCCGTTTCTAGAATAGTGTCAAGATGCTCGTCCCCCATACTTAGAGAGTTATCGGGCTCCTCGGTTGGTAAGTCGGGTGCGATTGCTTTAGACGAATTCTCTAAATATTCCTTATATTGAATAGTGTTATCATCGTCATCGTCGTAGAAGGTAGGACGATTCCAACTTGGACAATTAATAAATTCTGATAGCTCCTCACTTATAATTTGCAAATCTTTAAGAAGTTTATGAAGCAATTCTTGTATATCCTCTGGTTTAGCATGCTGAATTTCAAAAAATTTCTCCCAAGCTAGCAATAAAACCTTTGGCGTTTCTCCAAAGGATATACGATTAAACTTCTTTAAAAAGGTTTGTATCGATTTCATTAGGTCATCTTTGGCTTGCAAAATTTCCACACTCGTTTCTTGAGGAGGATTATGAATGACGGGATATTACGGGGGTTGTAATTGGTCAAATCCGAAAGAATTAGAATTATAGAAATTTTGGTTCATCGGTTGACACTGAAAACTTTCATGAGGACCCCCACAGTTCTCATAATAAAGGTATTGTTGTGGTAGACTTGGTGAAGTTTGTGGAAAATTATTATCAAAGTTTTGATTGAAACACGGGTCCTGATTGTAGACTAACGGACTTTGAGGTGGACAATCGTAACCATATTGAGCATTGTTCCCACATAACTCACAAGAATACGTCTGGTACCGGGGTTGTGGAGTGTAGTCGGAAACGTTTAGAGAATCATTATGCGAATTCGAATTTGGATCACAAGCAAATGAATTTCCAACTCTCGAAGCGCAAATCAAACAAAATCCACCATTTAACGGGCTTTCACACTCGCAACAAGTGACTTGATTTCCATCTCCATAAATGCAGTTCATACAAATTCCATTATTAAGACTGAAAGCACACTGCTGGCACGTACAAAGATAACAATAAAAGCCAACACACTGTTGTCCACACCCCACACACTCGCTTTGTTCGAATGACGACATAATAAAGAATTAAACGAAATTAGAGGGTTGAGAAAATAAAACGGATAAGAGGATAGAGAGAAATATTTTTAGAATTTTCAAATAACACATAAGGAAAAATAATAATAAAAATAAGAAAGAAAAATATTTTTGGTAACCGAAAGTTAAACGTGCACGACAGCTCTCTAAAAATACGTACAAGAAAGCGGAGGACCTGGTAAGCGCGAGACGCTATTTAGAATAACCCTTCTCTTTTTGGGTGATGTTCTTAGGATCAAACCCGCCTTAAACTTTCCTTATAGCACGTAATCTAAAGGTGAGCCGTAACAACGATTAACAAACGGTTATTTTTAATATTAAAATAAAAGAAAATAGAAGTGTAAAATATTTTTGTATTTTTATGGTTTTATTAAGAAAATATTCACAAATGAAAAACGATAACTTCACGAGGAAGGGTCTTCAAAACACTAATCTTCAAACGAAACACGATAATCGTAACACACTTCCCCGGCAACGATGCCAAAAATTGATACGCCCAAACACACTATATATATTAGTATATTAGGATGTAAACAATTATAGTTTAGTAAGTATTTTTCGTTGGGTTCGAGAAACAAACTTTTAACCAAAGTTGTCTCAAAAACCTCCCGGGTCGTTTTCCCTCGATGAAGCGTGAATTGAGAATCGGTTAGGTTCGTGATCGCGTGATTTGAATGGTTTCAAAGATTTTGATTTTGATTTCTAATTCTACTAATGAAAACGAATAAAACATGTAAAAACAAGTTAACAATAAAAACATTTAAAGCACTTAAGAAATAAAGCATGAAAACGTAAACGAGAATTAATAAAACGCGACATTTAAGCAACTATGACAAATTTAATCCCTACAAATGTAAATTTAATTTTTATAAATCCTAAATGACAAAAGAAAATTTTCAGAAAAAGAATTATATTTTTTTGATTTTTATTTTATTTATTATGAATTAAAAATGATTTTCTTCTAAAAATATTATAAAAAATATTAAACTACTTTATAAAAATCTAAATAATTAACTAAAAGTACTTTGAACAATGCTGTTCCTAAGAAAAATATACACTCGAAATAAGCCCTAAATATAAGCTGTTAAATAAGCTAAATTCCCTAATAAGCTAAAAAACAAAGGATAAAAGGAATTAAACTTGAAGCTATGACAGAAAAGACCCAAGGCCGCTATTGGTTTAGAGTGTGTGTTGTGACGCGTTGGTGTTCAAAGGGGGAAGTCATGGGTTCGACCCCCATGGCTTCCTTTTTGAAAATATTTTTATTTTTATAAACTTTTTGCACAAGCTAAAAGAACCAGTGAAAATAAGCACATTCTATAACTAAAACTTTTTTTGAAAACTTAATTATATGTACAAATTAAGCACTTCAAAGATGACAGAATAAGCTTTTAAAACTTTTATGAAATAGGCTAACACTGTTTGAACTTTTAAGACAAAATAAGCAATGAAGAAAAAAACTAATAAGCTGAAATAACATCTACCTAGACCTAATAAGCTAAAATGACAGAGATTAGAACTAAAAGAATAAGCTTTATAACTCTTAAAAGCTAAAAGCTTATTAGACTTGACATGACAGTTTCAAAGGAGAGTGCTCAACTTTGAGCTTACATTTAAGACAAATTTAGCATATGAAAATAGCTCAAAACTGACAACAGATGAACTTTGACTTCTAAATAACACATACAAACAACTTTTAGGAAATTTGACCTAAAATTAAGCTAGAAAAAAGGATTTAAAAACTTAACAGACTAAGACTATTTTTAGCATTTTGATTTTCTTGTTAAAACTTGCAGCTTAAAATAAGACAGATTAAGCTAAGAAAAAGTTTAAAAACTTAAAACAGATCAACTACTTGACTCAATAAGCTAATTCAAACAAAAATTAAATTTGGTTAAACATAAAAATAAGCTAGACCAAGGATAAAAAAATGACAGACTACTATGAACTTTTTGGTTTTTATGAAATGAAGGAAAACTTGTAGACTAATTTAAGGACTAAAAAGTAATTTTGACAGCTTAAAATTCAAAACTGATGAACTTTAGACTAATATGAGCTTATTTAAATCAAAAGTTATCACCATTAAGCTAGGCTCTAACCACTATTAAATCTGGAATATTAGATTTTTAGACCAAATTTTAACATACTTGACTTTTTTAACCAAAATGATTCAAAAAGGCTTTACCTAACAAAGAGACACGAAGTAGAGTTCAACCACTCTATTTTCCACTTGCTCTCGGATGAAATGGTGCCGTATGTCAATGTGTTAAGAGCGAGAGTGCTGGACGTTGTTACAACACAGAGCAATAGCACTTTTGTTATCACAGTACAGAGGAATTTTATTGAAGTCAAATCCATAGTCTTTGAGCTGGGATCGCATCCAAAGGATTTGAGCACAACATCCAGACATGGCGATGTATTCAGCCTCTGTAGTTGATATTGCCGTGCTTCTTTGCTTCTTTGATGACCAGCTAACCAATCTATCTCCAAGAAACTAAGCACTTCCCGACGTACTTCTTCTTGAATCTTGACATCCCGCATGATCCGCATCTGCATAAGCTGTTAGTGACATGGCGTTGTCTTTCGGATACCAAAGACCCATGTTAATGGTTCCTTTCAAGTACCGAAAGACACGTTTGATAGCTTCAAAGTGCTTTTTGGTAGGCTTAGCCTGATATCTAGCACACATGCAAGCTTGTTTTAACATTTCAATAGACATTTATAAGTTATAATAAACTAAAATATGAAGTTTTAACGTAACGTAAGTTTAAAATAACGATTTGTTAGGCTAGGAAGCAAAACGAGTCAAATTAGGGTTACAAAACATAAACGCGCGGGTTTTAAGTTCAAATTCCTTCATTAATCAATAAAGTGGTTATTTTAACATTAGTCAAGAATTCTAGGATAGGTTATAACA
>BQNB010081612.1:0-29574 GCA_026074375.1 Tanacetum coccineum
TTAGTCCTAGTGTGGTCTAGTCTTGGCTTAGCAACGCATTCGCATGTATTCTTGTATATTAATTAACTCACCACCACCCCAAATCCACCCAACTATATCCCTTCCGTTTCCGTTTAACTTACACCCAAACATCACAACCCTTTAAAGACCACTTTGATAGTAATTCCTAGGTGCTTACGCCATAACGGTGGAGGTTTGATCTTTTATCAAGCTAATGGTAATTTATATGCCATGACATGTAATGAGTGTTAATTTTCCGTTTCTTATATCTTTAAAAAGTAAGTTAAATGCCTCCGATATTGCTATTTTCTAGGTATAAAAACCCATTTTTTGAGGACAAGCAAAACCCAAGTGTATGGGTATTTGATGAGGTGTCATTTTATACACTTTTTCAGGGTCCTTTAACCCCTTAAATCATGCAAATATGCTCTAAATACGTGCTTAATCATTTGTTTTGTGTTTTTAACATTTGGGAAGCTTTTGGAGGATACACACGTGACTTGTGCTCATTTGGGGAAGAAACGAACAAGACTATAACTCTACACCAAAGTCGATGAAGAATAGTCGTACAGTGGTTAGAGACGGCATCACAAATCCTTGTAGCGGCGTCAGGATATACAAGGGACGGCGTCAGAGAAATCAAGATGGCGTCAGAACTTAACCGACATAGTGAAGCCCTAGAATATTCGGCGGGGCGACGACGTCAGAATTATATCGCGACGTCGTCGCGACTGTTTTTCTATATATACAAACTCGTTTTTAGGGTTTTAGGTGTGAAACTTTTGGGAGATGAACTATATCGTTAGAGTTCGAGTTGTAGCAGCTTTTAAGGCTCTCAAAACCCTTTGTAACCTCCTATTACTCATGTTTTAATCCAGTGAAGTCCTCTATCTTTTATTCATTCAATATGTCTATGTGTTGTTTGATTAATTATTGTTCTTCGCTTCTCTTTAACATGTTAGGCTAGATCTATTAGTATTTACTTATGATTGCATGAAACTTAGTTTGTAGATCCTTTTAATATTGCTTCTTGTGATATATGTGTGTGTTAGGCTTTAGAAAACTAGCCATAAAATATTACATTGGCATAGACGTCTAGGGAAATGTGATTGTGTAGAAAAGATTCCATCGGTAACAGTCTTCTATACTTACTCATCTATAGTTGATCACCTTTTAAGTGTTTTAATGCACGTAATGTACTCTTAGGGTCCTTGTAATAGTCTTCATACTACCTTAGTTGTGTGTTGCCTTAACGGAATATTACGTAGATGGCAGGTTCGTGTAATTCGTTTATGTCTTAGGAAATATTTACACATCTCATCACAAGTGTGACAAAGCAATATAATTAGGAGAAGCAAACTAAGGATCATGCATGATTAAGTAAACACTTTTATTTACCTATACGAGTTTCCACAGTAGTTTAGATTTAATTTAGTTTTAATTAGCTTAAAACCAAACCCCTTTCAAAACCAAAATTTTAATTGCTTTCTTAAAAATATAAAAATACAAAAAAAAATCTTCTTTCAACCCCTTAGACCTTAGTTACATTTAGTTCGAGCCTTCTCAACCTATTCCCCTAGAGAACAATAACAACCCCCGAGTCTTGCCTATACTACACTACAACGGTTAGATACACTGTCTAGGGAGTTGTAAAACTTCTTTGCGAGTTTACAACGACCGCACATCAAGTTTTTGGCGCCGCTGCATGGGGAACAGTTAGGTTTCGAATTTTATTTAGCTTAGGTATACTCACTTGATTCCTATCGAGTGAGAATTTAATTTTCTGTCAATTATCTTTTTCGCAATCTATCTTTTCTTTGTTCCCTTTGTTTTGTAAGACTCTTTTCGTTGACCTCCATGGAAAACAAAAATTCTATCTGTACCCTAGGAGATTATTCTAGACCAAGCCACGAGGGCTATCGAAAAACCATCGAACTCCCCGATGGGAACAATGTGGTGCCTCTGCAATCCGACACCATCCGGTTAGTGCAAATTGGATGCTCATTCCACGAACTTCGGTCCGAGGATCCAAATCAACATCTTAAGGATTTTCTAAAACTTAGTATGACTTCACTGAATTGATGTTGGCATAATTAGGAAATAGAGCGCCTGCGTTTATTTTAATTTTCTCTTCGCGATCAAGCTAGCAATTGGCTTGAACGTCTTCCAGTAGGATCCATCTCAACTTGGGAGGATCTTACTACTCGTTTCCTTGCTTAGTTCTTTCCACCGGGAAGGACTTCTAAACTCCAGAATGACATCCTGATGTTCCAACAACATCAAGGTGAATCTCTCTCCGAAGCATGGACTCGTTTCAAGGACTTACTCCAAAAAGTCCCTCATCATGGTATCGATCTTTGGCTCAAAGTCCAAATCTTTTATGACCATGTCAATCTTGCCACAAGGCGAACCATCGATCAATCAGTGGTATGCTACGTGATAAATATACCGAAGAATCCTAAGCACTATTAGATGACCTCGCCCTCTATGACAACGAAAGTTGGAATGACCTAAAGGACTTCACTAAACCAGTCAAGGCAATCTCTTTGCCTCAAGATGTCCCGAGTACATCCAACCGTCGTCTCATTGAGCTCGAAAATCAAGTCCAACGCTTGATGGAAGCTCATATTGCTCCTAATCATCCATTTAAGTGAACAAATCGCTTCTTCATGCCAGATTTATATTTTTCCCCACGACACTCAATATTGCATGGAAAATCCCGAGTAAGCTTTTGTTGATTGCATCCTCGCGTACCGACGAAGCGGGAGGCAAGTAGTTCACTTTTAAAACTAAGCAAAATAATCTTGGTGACACCTATAATCCATCATGGAAAAGTCACCCAAACCTTAGGTGGAGGCAACCTCAAAATTCTCAAAACAATTTTTCAAACCCACCTAATCGTTTTCAGCCCAACGGTTCATTCCCGAACCGCTCCTTCAACAATAATCCTCAAAATTTTAACAATCAATCAAATCTCGAAGGATTGGTGTCTAACTTTATGGCATCTCAAGATGCTAGATTGTCTAAATTTGAAGCCAATTTCAAACAACAACAAAGCGAGATGACCAATAAAATTGACACAGTCTTAAAGGCCATCAATGACCGAATGATGGGAGCTCTCCCAAGCGACACAGTCAAGAACCCAAAATTTAATGTTAAACACACCTCTTTAGTTTTGTCTGCTCGTTCTTACCTAATGGGAGACTCCCAATGCTCATCTCATATTGATGAGGTGTAATTTTATACACTTTTCGGGGTCATTTAACCCCTTAAATGATGCAAATATCTTCAAAATATGTGCTTAATCGTTTCTTTTTACATTTTTAGCACTTGGATGGCAATTGGAGGAAATACACGTGACTTGGGCTCAATTTAGGAAGAAACGGGACAAGATTGAAACTTTACACGATGAAGGCTTGAAGAATCTTTTACAGACTATGGAGACGACGTCATAAACTATGGCGATGTCGTCTGGATAATAAAGCGACGTGTCAGAGTATTTTGTGACGACGTTAGAATTGTAGCTGCCTAAAAGAAACCCTAGAAGCATCGACGGAGCGACGGCGTCAGGATTTCTCTGACGTCGTCAGGATTTCCTTTCATATAAATACAAACTTGTTTTTAGGGTTTTATATATACATTAGGAGTGGAGTTCGGTAGAGAACGAATTGTAGCTGACTTTGGGAGTATTTTAGGGTTTCCCAACCCTTTCGTATCTTCCCTACTTGCATGATTTAATATAGTGAAGTACTTCTATCCTTAATCTTTCAATATGTCTATGTGTTGTTTGATTAATTGTGCTTCTCCTATCTTTAACATGCTAGGCTAGATTTCATTAGTGTTTGCTTATGATTGCATGTGAATTGGTACGTAGATCCTAAAAATATTACTTCTTGTTGATGTGTGTGCATGTTTAGGCTTTAGAACATTAGCAACTTAAGTGTTGTATCGATGCCTAGAGCGACATGATTGTGTAGAAAGGATTCCATCTGTAATAGTCTTCATACTACCTTACCCATCTATGGATGATCCCCTTTAAGTATTTTAATGCGCGTCTATTCACCTAGGGACCTTGTAATAGTCTCCATACTACCTTACTTGTGTGATGCCTTAGCGGAATATCACGTAGACGGCATTTTCATGTAATTCGTCATGCTTCTCGGAAATACTTACATATACATCACAAGTGTGACAAAGCAATTAGTGTTAGGAAGCTCCTACTAAGGATCTCGCCATTGATTATGTAAACTCATGTCTCTCTTTTATCATACGAATTCTCCACATTAGATTAGATTAGTTAATTAGATAATTAGTTTAAAACAAACCTGTTTTTAAACAGAGATTTTAATTGCTTTTTATAAGAATATAAAAATATAAAAAAATCTTCTCTCAACCCTTAGACCTTATTTACATTTAGTTCGAACCTTCACATGCTATTCCCCTAGAAAACGATAACAACCCCCCAAGTCTTGCCTATACTACACTACAACGGTTAGGTACACTGCTGATTATATGCTAAATTTGCTATACTAATTTACCGGGGATTTTGCCATTTAAAGCCAATAAAATGCCAAAAGAATAGAAAATGTGTGCTTTTGTGTCCAAATGTGCAGGAAAGGATTGGAAAGACAAAAAGAAGCAAAAACGATCAAAAACCGACAAGAAACGAGAAAAAGACAAAGAGTCAAGAGCAAGACAAAGAATTCAGCCAGAAATCACAGCCGGATCAGCCCGACACAGTCAAAGAAAGAAATAAAGAAAGTCAAAGGTCAAGAATGAAGTCAAAGGGCCAAGAATGTCAAGTATTCAAAGAATCAAGGACTAATTGGAAGTTTTAAAGTATCAAGGGGCCAAAGTTGCCAAGAAGTTGAAAATGATTTATAAAGAAGAAAGAAAGAAGAAAACAACAACAAGGACTGAATTTGCACATCTTCAAACTTCTTTTAACACTAGAAAAGGCGGATGGAAACGCAAGGACCATTTATGTCATTACTCCAAAGTTTTAAACAAACACCCCGCCTAACTCGCAACCACCCAACAAACTTCAACAGTTTTTCCCGCCAAAAAATCAACACAACCCAAATCCTAATTTACCCTCCCCCGCTCCTTTTTAAGCCCCAATTTCGTTCATATGTTCTCCCCAATCAATAACCAACAAAACCCCCCCCCCCCCCCCCCCCCCCCACCCAAAAAAAAAACAACCCCCCCCCCCCCCCCCCCCCCCCCCCCCCCCCCCCCCCCCCCCCCCCCCCAAAAAAAAAAAAAAAAAAAACCCCCCCCCACCCCCCCAGGTCAACCTATTGGCCATAACACCTCATCACCCCATCAAACGGCTACAAATTGACTTCAAATGATCAAACGGCTGAGATTGAAGAGACCATTCTAGAAATTCTTCCCTCTCTTCACTACTCCTCTATAAATAGAAGGATAGGACTTCATTTTTCTGTTGTTGTATTTTGTTTTAAAATTTCTCTTTGTATTTTCCAAATTTTTAAGCAATTTTCTTTCAATTTTAGCAAATAAGCTCACAAGCTCTTGTACTCTTCTCTTGTCATCTTGTACTTTACAATTCTAGCAATAACAATTTAGTTTACAAGTGTTTTTGACTTTTGTTTTCAAAGTTAAGTCGAATTTTCTCATTAAGCTTTCAATAAGCTCATTTGAGCTTATTACTGTTCAATAAGCTCAAATTCATTTACAATTCTGTTTTAGTCATTCCTTTGCTCACTATAATCATTTACATCAAGGATAATGAACATTTGAATAAAATTTAAGCTCATTTTGGAAGCTTAAAGAGCTAATAAGCTCAAATTTCAGCTTATTGTGATTTCTAAGGGTTAGAGGCTTGAGGAAGCCATTAGGATCACCTAGACTCTTCACTTGGATGTCTAGGTGAAGAAGACTCTTCAATATTCAGGTTACTTTCTTTTATTTTCAATTAAGCCAATTCATAGCTTATTTTCAACTTGCTTATTTCTGTTAAGTCTTCATTTAAATCATGTTCATAAGGTTTACTTAGCTTAAATTTGAATTGTTTTCAGTCTATTTTAGTTTTAAAACTAGTAAAGTATCACTGTCACTTTTTCTGTCATAAGTAGTAGTAATATGTTTATAGAGTAACTTGCTTATTTCTCTTAATAAGCTAGTAGTTTTACTTCTTAAATAGCTTTATTAGGTTAATTCTAGCATAAGTAGATAAAAAGCTTTACAAAGTTTTAGAGTCTAAAAGGTTTTAGGTGAAAATGAATTTGGCAGTTTTAGATTAAGGTGTGTTTGGTTTAAGCATGGTTTGACTCTTAAAGTCAAAAGCAAACTGTCTAAATTCTCAAAACAGCTGAGTTTAGTCTTTTAATAAAGATTTACAAAGGTTTTGAAAGCTACATTGATTAATTGTAAGTTTTAGATCTTATAAACCTTCATTTTGCACCAGGGCAAGTTTGACAGTTTAAGTAAGTTTGGAATTTAGAATTTTATAAGCATTTAGGGCTTATAATTAGTTAAGGCCTTTAGAAAAGCATTTAGTACTTTGTTAAGAGTTCTGAATTTGAAGTATAACTTGTATTTGGCTGTCCTTGCCAAACACATCAGCAAGGCACATTGCACCAGCAAGTGCACATTTCAAATTAGCATAATTTTTGCCACTTTTCCATTTTGATTTTTCTCATTTCCTTGTAGAGTTTAATAAAACCTTTTACCTAAGTAGAACTCACTCTACTAGGTTAGCTTATTTTCAAAAAAATCAGCACCAAAGGTCCAAAAATAAGCCTTTTAGCTTATAAGTAAAAAGCTTAAAAACAGTTCACTTAGAACTTTGCTACTTTTCATCTTCATTTTCTCTCTAAATTTGTTAAACATAGGTTATTATTAGTTTAGATTCTTTTAATACACATCTTAATCTTCAATAAGCAGCTTTTAGTTTCAGCTTTTATCAGTTATTAAGCTCAAAATAAGCAAAAATCCAAAAGTATAGGCAAATAGGTACTTTCTGTAACAGTTTTCAAATTGCTTATTTTCTAGCTTATGTAGTGGATAAAAGTGCAAAGTGCCTTTGTTAAAGTTGTTAGCATTAAGCTAATAAGCAACTTTGTAGTTTTAAGTTTTTGCTAATTCTCATTTTTTAATAAGCAAAAATAAGCCAATATCGTAGGGTTTGTTTTGTAATTCTTTGAAAGTTCAAGGTTGGCTGTTTCTATTATAGTGTAAATTTTACAAAGTTCGCCCGCCTACCCTGTTCTTTCCTTTCTTACCCTTTCTACCCTGTCTTTTCTAGAAAAATAATTAGATTTAATATTTTTCAATTTAGTTTATTATTTAGGGTTCTTAGTTTTAATTACACAAATTAAGGTTCAATTGAGGTTTTAAAATTAGGGCTTTTTGTTTTATAAAATTTATGCACATTTTTAGAATATAAAAACCATTTTTCTATATTTTTCTCATTAAATTTGTATTTTCTAGAAATTTAAATAGACTTTAGAGATTACTTTTTCTTAGATAAATCATAAAAAATAGAAAAATAGTTGAAAAATTAAAATTCTTTTTGCATTAATTTTCATTTTAAATCTAGTATTTTTGAAAAATAAAAGAAAAATTTTAGTGTTAATTTTTAGAAAAAGTTTATTTTTGTTAAATCATTAAATCTTTAAAAAATCATAAAAAATTCAAAAATACATAAAAAATTCTAATTCTTTTTCCTAAAATTTTCATTTTAAATTTGTAATTTTTAGGTATTAAAGTTGTTAAAAGCCGTGTTTTAGATTTTAAAATCTCAGTTTTAGCCCGCGTTTAATACGTTTTGTGCATTTAATTTTCGTGCTTGTTAATTGTTTTTCAATACTTGCTTTTAAATTTGTAGTGTAATCAACAAATCAAATATCCTTTACTATTCTAAACTCGAATCCGAATCATTCTTAAATTCTCAATAACGATTTAGTTTGGACAACGGGACCGAGGAACAGTACTTCCCGGATAAAAAATATACGAATTGTGTTTTCTTTTGTGAGATTTTTACCTTATATTTCTCTTGGTTGAGAAGTATTTTGGAAAGAATTCTTACGAGAATAATATAATAAGTATATTAAATTTGTTTGTTTCTACACGAACCAAATTTTGGCGCCGCTGCCGGGGAAGACGTGAACGATTTTTGAAGAATATTCGTTGAAGTAGAGTTTTGAAGACCCTTCCTTTTTGGAAGTTATTTTGCTATTTTTGTATAAAAAATATAAAAAGTTCATTAATTCGATTCCTATCGAATTAGTAAAAAAAAAAATAAAAATAAACAAATTTGGATACTAGCTATCCATCTTAAACCATTCCAATAAACAACAAAACAAATCGTGAGTTACTTGCGAGGTACGACGGACCTTTAAGTTTACAAACTAAAAGGTGAGTTTAAGGAAAAGTGATAGCTACTTTCTAAGTAGTCATTGCGGCTCGCTAAGCTTTTCCGCTCACTTGTGCGTAATCTTGGAGACTTATCGTGAAGCTTGTAATAAACGGTTACCAAAAATATTTTTTGTTTTCATTCTTAATAAATACTAAAAAATTGTAAATTTCCCCAAAAATAATCTTCTTAATCTCAAATTCTTCTTTTTGGTTATTTTCATTAGTGTATGCGCACTCGCTCTTCCTTGGAATACACAATTCCAAGAAGACGTAATCGTCGACGTTCTCGACACCAACAAGAGGCAATCCCTATTGTTGATAAGTATCCGATTCAAATGGCCGATGACCGACCAATGGCCGAGCAACTTCAAGCTCCCACCGAGGGGTTTGAAATAGTTGTTCCACCGATCAATTGCTAATAAATTTCGAGCGTTAAACAACCTTTAATCAATCTGTGCAAAGCAACAAATTCACGGGTAGGACAGATCCTCCGATTCACCTTCGATTTTTAACAGGTCACTTCAACGTTAGACATCAGAGTTCGAACACTTCGGATTAAGCTTGGCTTTTCCCCTTTTTCTCTAGACGGTGATGCCCGAGATGGTTAGACAAGGAACCTCCAAGATCAATTTTCTCACATGGGCCGACCTTGTTTCAAAATTCATAAACCAACATTCCCACTTCTAAAAACCACTTTATATTCGGAAGTAGATCATAACTTTTACCAAAAACCAAACGAAGCCTTTAATGAACGCATGGAACGTTTTAAAGGACTCTTCGTTAATGTCCTCCATGGCTTTTCTGAATTCACATCTCGATACTTTTTACAAACTCTTTGAATTCAAACGATCAGATGCCTTAGATTCTGCAGCAGGTGGAAATTTCTTGACAAGATGCTCAAGAAGGTTTTAGCGATTATGAAAGCAAGTCAAGTTCGTTATTCTAGAAGTTTCCGTGCTAATGATCAAGATGTGAGATCGGATGCTCTTCTTTCTAATTCTTCATATTCCAAAATTCTTTGAAATGCAACAATAGCCGCTTCTCTCGAAGTAAGATGACTATCAAAATGAATCAAAATAATGATTGAAATGAAAGCTTTAGTTGTTACTGACTCTGCAACCCGTCAAAGCAGTTGAGGAAAGGGTACAAATTGGTGGTAACAAATCTAGCTTTAATGTGTGCCCAATGACTAGATGGAGCGTATGAAGTTACCCGGTTTATCACGATAATTTCCAACAATTTCAACAAACCGCATCGGTTGGTAATTTTGTTCAAAATGGAAATTCCGGGTACCGTGCTCCTAACTTGGCAAACCAAATGAGACCACCAGGATTTAATCAACCCAATCCACAAGCTTCTAGACCTAACCAAGGATATAATGCAAATCAAGGGTATAATGGGAATAGAAATGTGAACCAAACCAATCAAGTTAACCATGGAGCTAACTCGGGCTTATCTCAACAAGCTCAAGCTTATCAAGTCACGGTACACAAGCTCCGTGTTACATACTCAGGTTGAGGCTTATACAAAAGGAATGATGCTAATTTGAATAATTTGCAAAAGAATTTGAATGAGTTCAAAAAGGAGCAACAAGATTTTCAAAATGAGCAAAGAAATTTTCAGAATATGATGCTTAACATGTTTCAAAAACAAATGGGAAATAACAATACATCAAGTTCGGGAACCTTACCCAGTAATACCATCACGAACCCAAGGTGTGAAGTTAGAGCACATTACGTCTCGAAGCGGACTTTCTTACACTCAGGTTCCACCAAATTCCACACCTCTCTATGATGAAATGATCCTTTGACTGAGAAGGAAAACCGAGGTGGACAAGGATAAGGTGCTCCGAGGCACAAGACATCAACCTCCGGTATATCCAAAATTCAAGATCCAGTTAAACCGGTGAGCAGTCATTTCTCCTGAGCATTCTTCTGATCAAGGTTGTAATTCTCCACCTTCAAAAGAACCTTTCTAAAAAAGAACCGTCTTCCATATCCTTCTAGGGTAGAACATGAAAAGAAAGGTGAAAATGATAAAGTGCAAATACAAAAGTTTTGGGAAATGTTCAAAAAGATTCACGTGGACATTACTTTGGCAGATGCTTTGATCTTAGTGCCTAAGTATCAAAAGATGTTAAAAAAGCTTGTTGTCATAATAAAGAGAAGATTAAATCCGAGATGGTTAATACACCGGTGAGTTGCAATGGCTCGGCAATCATTCTCAAAAGCTTCCCGAAAAGTTGGGGATCCCGACCGATCTTCTCATCCCGGTGTTAATTTTAGTGAGCTTAAATGCAAAGCCTTAGCCGACCTAGGTGCTAGTATCAACCTTATGCCATTCTCCGTATACACAAAGTTAGGCCTTCCTGCATTGCAATCTACCCGGATGACCTTAGAACTAGCAAATTGCTCTCTTTGTGTTCCTAAAGGAATTGCTAGAGATGTCTTGGTCCCGGTGGGAAAATTTACTTTCCCGGCCGACTTTGTTGTAGTAGACTTTGAATGTAATTACCAAGTTCCTTTGATACTTGGTAGACCTTTCTTAAGAACCGCAAGGGTCTTAATTGATGTTCACGGGGAAGAGCTAGTGATAAGGGATGGTTTGGAAAGAATAGTTTTTAAACCAGATGGTAGTCAAGATAATAGTCAATCCACAAGATGGGTTTCTGATTGACCGGGTCAAAGATGTTTGTGAGCCTGAGAGTAATAATGATTCCACAACATCTGCTATTGTTGATGAGTTTGAATCTCTTTTGGGTGACATTATTAAACAAAAGGAAGAACTTAAGGGAATTTCTGACCCAGTTGCTAGAAGAAGGGCTTGTTTTGCAAAATTAGATAAGTGTAAAATCACTAGCCAAGGAAGAGTTATTCATTCTCCGAAAAAAAGGCTTCATAAGTGCAATTTCACACATCTTTCCAAACATAATTGTTGAGGACTCTTTCAAAATGGGGATTAGGATCTTAATTTTGTTCCAAACAAAGAATTAAACAAAGAGATTCTCATTCCAATCCCAAGAGAGTCCAAAATTGGAAAAGATTGTGATTTTCCTCTTGGTAATGATTTTCAAAGTTTTAAGACTTTTTCAAACCCTCTCTTTGAGAAAGAAGATGATTTTCCCTCTAGAAATGACGAGTCAATTCTTAAGGGGGAGGTTCATACGGAAACTCTTAAGAGTTATTTGAACCCTCTTTTTGAAAAAGACGAGGAAATCATTTCTAATGAGGCATCTAGCAAAATTTCTCCGAAGGTTGATGTTAAAACCATTATGTCTTTCTTTGCCCCAATTGGGAATTGTGTTAGGAAATGGGCAACAAAGTGAGGTTTGTAAAAGATGGATGGTTGAGATTAGTCATGAAGTTTTCAAAAGTGATAGTGAAAATAGTTTGGGGATTCATGATGATAAGGAAGAGGAAATTGCCTTCCTAGATGGTTTACTTGAAGATGAAAATTTCTTTGAAATGAATGATAAAAAGGATGAATCTTTTGAAAGTAAAACAAAAGAGGATTTTGAAACAAAAGTTGAACCTAAGTCTAAACAAGAGTTACAAGTTTTTCATCCCGACATTGAAATACTTAACCATTTTGAGAATACCTCTTATGTCGGGAGTGATTATGTGTTTTATGAGGATTTTAATCTTGTGGATATGATATTCCCCATGAACATTCAGGGAAAGATTTTTGATCCGGGGATAACATTTCATGAGAAATCTTTTGAAAAATTTGATAAGAGTTCAAAAGAGTTAGCACCATCTAAAGCTCTTTTGACTCTGATGTATTTTTGACCACTCACCCACCCTTAAGGGGACTGTAATGTTACCAAAGCATTTTCGGGGTTCACATTTTCTATCTTGAAAATCTTATTCTAAAAGTTTGTTGAACCCGTGAATCAAATATGCTCGGTTTATCTTTTATTCTTAGGTTTGGGAGGTTTCCACCTCTATAGATTTTCTTCACTATTGCTATTACCACCATAAATGACTAGTTTGGGGAAGGTCAGCGAAGGGGACTCTAAATAAACAGCGCTCGTGGGAGGACCCCAGCTTATCCTTTTATTTTCTTTTGTCATTTATTTTCTATTCTCTTTGCTTCCCCAAGGACAAATTAATTCGGGGACGAGTATAGCTTGTACTCGGTTAACAAAAACTAAGCCGTTTTAGAGATGCTTTTGAGCTAACAATGTAAAAAGAGAGGAAGCTTGTTCTTTTTCATCTCTTGTTGGTTGTTTGTGATTTTTGTCTAGGTTTTCCGGATTTTGGAAGCTTCATGGTTCAATATTGTGGAAGGACAAAGCAATTCCTACAATTTCCATCGATGGTCTCCAATCTTCTCTTCATAAATAAGGAAATCTCTTATCCTTGTCTTTATCGAACTAACATCTATTCTTTTGGCATGACCATAGAATTTTTGTTAAAGATTCCTTTTGACCTTATTTAAATTGAGGGACAAAGTTTCATTTTAGTTTGGGGAAGGATATCTTCGATATTGACTTGCACTTCACGCAACCTTGTTTAAATCTTTTTGAATTGCCTTTTTGTGAAAAAATGAGGAAATTTTAAATTTTTGCTTACAAGAAAAGCTCAAAAGAAGCTTAGTTTGGAAAAAACACCTCTTTTTGGTAGTCCGTTGGTGAGAAATAGGAGTTAATTTTGACTTGACCGGGTGAAAAATGCCCTAGCTAGTTCTTTAACCTACCTTTTGTAGGGCCAAGCTTTCACAAATCCTATTGCTTTGGGATTTTAAAATGTGAAGAAACAAGAAAATGATGTAGTTAAATATAGGTGTATTTGTTTATTAAGCAAGCTTTATTGGAAAACTAAAGCTTATATAAGAATGATTTGTGTCTTTTTACTCCATAGCTTCTTATACACACTTAATCATAGTGCTTTTTTAATTTAGCTAAGTCAAACCAATGTCTTTTAGAAAAAGTCTTTACATTTTGAAAAATAATTCTGTAAGTAAGATTTTTGGTTTCTAATTTATAAGTTTGATTTCTAAAATGTAAATTTTTTTCCAGTCATCAAAAGATAATTTATAAAAGCAATGCCAATGAAGTCATATCTAATGCAAAAAAAGCATTATGTTTTTCGTGCCATGAAGCATTCGAAAAAATAGAATAACATAAGCTATATGTAAGTTTTTATCGTTGGCGTATCCAAGTTGAGAAAAGACTCGGATGGGGTCGCAACTAAGGATTAAAACTATGTAGTAGGATCAAGGTTCGTAGGCATTCATCACTAGGGAGCGCGGCCTAGGTGATGATTGCAACTAAGGGACTTTGGATTCTAGGCTTTGTAGGAAAAGGTGTTGTCGCGATAACCCACAAACGTTAGCAGCGGAGTGGGGGTTCGAACTAAGAACACCGGTTGTTGTTGCGATATCCTATTTGGGAGAAAGGCCTAAGTAGGGGTTCGAACTAAGAACAACATTCCTATTGCAAGAAAAAAAAATTATAGTATATGGAAAATAAAAGAATGGTTAAAAATTTCATTTTCTCAAATCAATTTATAAGTTTTGTTTCCTAATCTCTTTTAGCTTTGAGTCGAGATTTATCTATGTTATTAACATTTGAGCTCACAAGGCTTATTTTGGTAAAGCTTAGATGATTAACTATGAAGATAAATTGATCTATGGTTGAGTTAAAAAGAGTGCACACATCTTAATCATTAATTTATTCCCGGGAGTGAAAAGTTCACAAGTTATAAGTATAAGAGCTTAATCATTTGGACTTATATTGACAATGATCTTGTTTATTAGCTTTGTTTAGTCTAGTGAAAAGTCAAGGATGACAAATTTTCCTCTTTTGTGCTCTATTAATCGGGAGTAGCCTATTTCGATGAGCCTAAAAGTTGCAAAGATGCAATGATTGCCATTAACGTGTTTCCATGAGAATAAATGATGAGAAAAGTGAAAGTGATGTTTAAAAGGTAATTCATAAAAGGTTCTAAACAAGGGCATTTTGGAAACTTCTTAGTTTACAAAGTGTACACTTTCATAACATTGCGCATGAGGACACGGCAATGCCTTTAGTTTGGGGAATTTTTGATATTTGCTATTTGTATATGTAAATGCTGGGATTTTGCCAAATTTTAAAAGCCATTAATATGCAAAAGAATAGGGTGGAAAATGTGTGCTTTGGGTCCATTTGTGCAGGAAAGGATTGAAAAGACAAAAAGAAGCAAAAACGATCAAAAACCGACAAGAAACGGGAAAAAGACAAAGAGTCAAGAGCAAGAGTGAGAATTCAGCCAGAGATCACAGCCGGATCAGCCCGACACAGTCAAAGAAAGAAACAATGAAGTCAAGGACCTCAAAATAAAGTCAAGGGGCTAAGTTTTGTCATGTGTGCTCAAAGTTTCAAGGGACTTATGGGAAGTTTTAAAGAGTCAGGGCTAATGTGGCAATAGAAGAATTTTGTGTTTTAGAAGAAAAAGAAGTATACAAGCACAAGGGGTGATATTGCAATTTCAGAAACTACTTTATAACTACAAATGGGCGGGACAAGAAGACAAGGACTCATTGTGTCAATCCTCCAAACATTCAAACAACTCACCGCCTTTCTCGCAACCCCCTAACTGCCTCAACTACATTTCCCGCCAAAACTTTATACAACCCAACTCCAAATTTTCCCATACCCCGCTCCTTTTTAACAATCAAATTCGTTAATACATCTCTCCCCAATCAACAACCAACACGTGGCAGCAGCTCATTGGCTAGGCCACCTCACCAAACTCATCAAACGGCCACAAATGTCTCATAAAAGATCGACGGCTAGGATTTTAAAAGACCATTCTAGAAATCTTTCCCTCTCTTCACCTCTCCTCTATAAATAGCACCCTTAGACATCATTTTTTCTGTTGTTGATTTTGTTTTTAAACATTTACTTTGTAATTGTCCGTTTTTAAGCAATTCTATGTTCACTTTTAGCAATTAAGCTTTTAAGCTCTTGTAATCGTTTCCTTTTAACTTGTACACTTTATTCAAGGAATACAAGTTGATTTTCACATTTAATAATCTTTTGTTGGCAGTTTTGTAAGTCGAATCATTCAAATAAGCTTTAAATAAGCTTATAAGAGCTTATTATTTTCATAAGCTCGAATTTAGTTTAAATCTTGTCTTTAGATTTTCATTTACTCACTATTAATCAAATTGAGTCAAGTCATGATCACTTGAGTATTCGTGTTCAAAAAAATTTTTTGGAAAGTACAAAGAGTATTAAGCTCTAATAAGCTAAGTAGCTTCTTTTCTCTTTACTAAGCTGGTTTAGAGGCATGGTGCCATCTAGGAACACTTAAGTCTCTACACTTGGATAGCTTAAGTGTGAAGGCTCTTCAATCTCAGGTTACTCTTTCTAAATCTATTTTTTTTAGCATTAATAGCTTAAATCATATTGCTTAATTTTCTAAACTCTAAAGCTTAAATCATATTCATGTAGCTTAATTAGCTTGTAATTGTGTTAGTTGAATTCTGTCTTAGTTTAAAATCAGGTTAGATTTTATTAAGTTTAATTCTGTCATGACTAGTAGTAGAATAAGCTCATAGAGTAACTTGCTTAATCTCCCTAATAAGCTAGGTGTTTAAGAGCTTAAATAGCTCAAATAGTTTAAATATAATAAAAGTAGATAAAAATAATAAGCTGGTCATTAGTGGATAATAGAATTTACGGTTCAATTGTTGAAGTTTTTAGATTAAGGAGTGTTTGGATTTAGTGAGATTGACTTGTTAAAGTCAAATTTTAAACTGTCATAGCACTTCACTTAGCTGAGTTTAGTCATATAACAAGATTTAAAACAGGTTTTAGAGGTTAGTTTGTTGAATTACCAAGTTTAGAATTTTAAATCCTTAGCCTAGCACCAGGGGATTTTTAACAAGGAAATTAACTTGAGATTTTAGTTCTACTTAGCATTTAATTGTTCAAACATGTTCAATCTAGGTTAAGTGCTACTCATTAAGTAGATTTAAAGAATCTGAATTTCAAAAATATATCCTGCATCTTTGTGCAAAGCCATTTGCATCAGCAAACATTCATATCAGCAAGAGTGAGTTTTAAAAGGAGTAGTTTTGACTCTTCACATTTTGAGTTTTTCTTTCTCCATTAGAATTGGAAAAAAATTCAGAAATCCTTTTACCTAGGTTGATTGTAGATAGTTAAATTAGCTTATTCCTAAAATCTCAGCACTTAAAGTTCAGAAATAAGCTTCTTAGCTTATGTGAAAAAAGCTCAAAACAGTTTAAATCAAAACTTGCACTTTTTCATCTTAATTTTCTTTCTAATTTTGTTAAGCATAGGTTAATTTTAGTTTAAATCTTCTTAATACACATCTTAAGCTTCATTAAACAACTTTTAGTTTCAGTTTTCATCAAGTTTTAAGCTCAAAATAAGCAAAAATCCAAAAAGTTAGTCAAACAAGCACTTTCTGTGACAGCATTTATCAGCTTAATTTCTAGCTTATTCTGTGGATAAAAGTTCATATTGCTTTTGTTAAAGTTGTTAGGAATAAGCTGGTTGATAACTTTGTAGTTTTAAGTTTTTACTAATTCTCAAATTTTAAATAAGCAAAATAAGCCGATAGCGTAGGGTCTGTTTAGTTCTTTTCTTAAAGTTCAGGGTTATCCGTTTCTGTTATAGTGTAAAATTTCCAATTTTAGCCGAGCGCCATGAGGAACAAATCGAGACTATTTTGAATCACTTAGACGAGCTCCCTCTTGAGCGCATTGAACACATGGAAGATAAGATAGAAGGTCTTGATAATGGATGAATAATCATACATCGAGATTTTGACCAACTAGAAACCAAACTTAAAGAAGCCCGTACCCAGATTGATGGATTTTAGAAAAAAGCAAACGGAGCATAATGATGAGATTGTTCTTGCTCGCGTTAGGATTGCTACTCTGGAAAAAATCATCGAGGATATCTAGCTTCGCCACCGATTAGATATGAAGAGTCTTCTGGACATGATCCATGAGCTCAAGAACCACAAGGGAGGACCACCAGACTACTAGACTAGATCCTTGTCATTTACAGCTTTTGTTTAGAATCCAACCACTGGATGTGTGGCATAAATAACGACACTTGCCAAATTTCGACTATGTAAAATATGTAGACAAGTTGTTTATAACTTAATACAGTGGTGATTCCATTATACCTCACTGTTTTATGATACCGATTTACGTATGTTGTGGCTATCTATCCAATATTCTGTAGTGTGATGAATCATATCTTTATGTATCCGGGTTACTATGGCTCTCTTACCATCCGGTTTTCTTAAACCTTTGTACCTAGATATCATGGATATGATAAATGATCAAGATGTTAATCATACGATTTCACCTACACCACCACCTGACTAGCCTTTGATAAGTTACTAAGTGGACAGTGTTTGAAACCACGGAAAGTGAAACCATCCCGAGAAACCTAATAAGTTAGATGCTTGTTAGAAAGTCCATTCCAAAAAATTTTCGTTATATCCTGCAATGTAATATCAAAGAATGTGTATCTCTTTGTAAGAACTTGTACCAAATAAGAATCCATACAATGATATATTCTTATTTTGTGTTGTCTTGTAAATGTTGATAGAATGGCTCCCAAAAGGACATCAACATTTGCAGCACCACCCATGACTCAGGCCGCTATCAAGAAATTAGTTGCTGATAGTGTTGTCGCAGCTCTGGAAGCACAAGCTGCTACTATGGCAAATACTGACAATACCACTAGGAACACCCGACAAAGATAAACTCCTATAAAAAGAAAATGTAGCTACAAAGAGTTTATGAACTGCCAACCTTTAAATTTCAAAGGTACGGAAGGCGCTGTTGGTCTCATCCGCTGGTTTGAACGAACTGAATCGGTATTTTCCCATAGCAACTGTACCGAGGACTGCAAAGTGAAATTTGCTACTGGTACTCTAACTGAAGAAGCTTTATCCTGGTGGAATTCATTCGCCCAGCCTATTGAAATAGAGGAAGCTTACAAGATCACCTGGTCCTAATTCAAAAAGCTCTTAATAAAGAAGTATTGTCCCCGAACTGAGGTCAAGAAAATGGAAGATGAATTTTACAATCTGACTGTAAAAGGAAATGACCTCAAGACTTACATTAGAAGATTCCAGGAATTGGCAGTCTTATGTCTAAATATGGTACCAAATTCTAAGAAACTTATGGAAGTCTTCATCGGGGGATTACCTAGAAGCATTGAAGGAAATGTTACCGCTTCAAAGCCTCAATCTTTGTAGGAAGCCATTACCATAACCCAGAGGTTAATGGATCAAGTAACAAAGCATAATTTTGTGCAAGGAACAAACGATCATAAACGAAAGTTTGATGATAGAAGAACCTTCAACAACAACAACTACCAAAATAATTGTGACAACAATAGCAACCGCAACAATGATCACCAACAACAACAGAATAGAAGGCAAGAAGCTGTCAGGGCTTATGCTACCACCCCAACTGAAAACAAAAGGTATACTGGAAACCTTCCTTTGTAAAAGATGTACCCTACATCATACAAGACCTTGCACTGTCAAGTGTCAGACTTGCAACAAGGTGGGTCATCTAACCAGGAACTGTAAGAACAAAGGGCCAGCCACTAGAAGCAACTTGCAGCCAGCTGTGGAGAGAAAGGACATTACAGAAATCAGTGTCTAAAAGCAAACAACAGTACCCATGGGAGAGCATACTTGCCAATGGACAAGAACGCTCACCAAGATCCGAACGTAGTCACGGGTACGTTTCTTCTAAACCAACATCTAGCTAGAGTATTATTTGATTTAGGAGCCGATAAAAGTTTTGTATCTATATCTCTTGCTTCTATCATCGGTATGGATTGGTTATCCAAGTATCATGCTAAAATCATCTATGACGAGAAAGTTATCCATATCTCAATCGATGGTAAAACTTTAATCATCTGAGGTGATCGAAGTAAAACTCGACTAAGCCTCATATCCTGTATAAAAACCAAAAGGTATATATCTAGGGGATGTCAAGTTTTCATAGCTCATGTTTAATGGAGATGAAAATCTAATTGGAAAAAAACGAAGGAGACTTACCAGTAGTCAGAGAATCAGAAGGATCTAACTGGCCTACCCCCAGTTCGTTAAGTAGAATTTCAAATCGATTTAATTCTAGGAGCGGCACCAGTAGCCCGAGCACCCTATAGATTAGCTCCTTCAGAAATGCAGGAACTATCTAACAACTTCAAGAGTTGGCAGACTGAGGTTTTATCCAACCAAGTACTTTGCATTGGGGAGCTCCTGTCTTATTTGTTAAAAAGAAAGACAGATCTTTCAGAATGTGTATCGATTACTGAGAGTTGAATAAACTTACTGTAAAGAATCATTACCCATTACCCAGGATCGATGTCTAACTCGACCTACTTCAAGGTTCGACGTGTTTACTCGAAATCATACTTAAGGTCTTTAGTTATCATCAAACTAAAAGTATAGGGTTGCAGATATTTCCAGACTTGCTTTCAGAACAAGATTGGACACTATGAATTTCAAGTAATGCCATTTGGTTTAACAAACGCGCCTACTGTATTCATGGATCTCATGAATCAGGTGTGTAAACCATACTTGGACAAAATCATAATAGTATTCATCGATGATATTCTCATCTACTCTCGTAACAAAGAAGAACACGCAGAACATCTGAGAATAATTTTGGAATTACTCAGAAAGGAGGAATTATATGCCAAATTCTCCAAGTGTGATTTCTGGTTATAGTATCGTTGCATTTATGTCTCATTATTCTTATCATGATTTAAAAAATCATTACCGCCAAGAAACATTTCTACTTATCCGTTTTGATATCATGTTTTATGCTTAAGTAGGATGATTTATAATCATCTTATTGAAATGAATTAGGACGCTTCTTCATTTGAATAAGGAAATTATAAACCACCAAACTATAAATTTATAAATTCTCAGTTACAAGGATTGGGACGCCTCTGTTTGTAAATGACAAATTATAAATGAGTGAACTTAAGTGTATGGCATTCGTACAAACAATTCTCTTTCAATCCGTTTGTACAAATAATTCTTTTTTGATCATTTAATCATTATCATTATTACCATCATACAAATAAGTCTCTAGACTTCTTTCGATTTGTAAATTGTTCACTCGATTATTTACAAACATCACTCCATCATTCAACTAAATCTCGGGACGAGATTTCTGTAAGGATGGGAGACTATAACAACCCGTAATTTTCATCAATGTAAATATCCATCTATTAAATTAGATGCAATGTACTATCCATCTATTAAAGTATATACCACCTTTTTACAGGGAAATTTTTTGCTTTATTCCATTATGTAACATAGTTTACATAACTAAAGTAAACGAGCTCACGCAACCTACCAATACCATCTATATCTATGTTTATATCATGTAAACATCCTAATATGTCAAGTCTATGCCCTAATATCATTTTTACCAAATAAGTTATCCGTTTATCATACCATTTACAACGTTAAATCAAAACGGACTTTAAACGTTAAACGTTTATATCAAAACCCTAATTACATGTCAAAACAAGTGTACAAGTGTTCAAAGCATGTGTACAAGTTACAATGCCAAACTTTTGAATATCTTTTCCCTCCTAAACCCTAGTACAACCTTCTAAAGCTCAATGTACAAGTCAATTGTGCATGAAATACAAACTAGGTCATTTTACCACCATTTTCATTCTAGATTTCGTACCACCTCTTTAGCACAAGGTACAAACACCCATGACATAACTCTAACCCTATAACTATCCTTAAAATCATCTCTAAACCCTAATCTAAATCCTTAATTCATCTAACCCTAAACCAAAATCATAAAACCATAGCAAACCCATTACACCTTAACTAGGGTTCTTAGTTTGTAGAATATGATTCCGTTAAAAAAAAAAAAATAAAACGTAAGATCTGGGCAAAATCAGTAGGTTCTGGGTATTAAGTAAAAATACTAGGTTGTAGCCCTATGTCTTGGGATCATTTTATCGATTGAATCACCCCGATTCGACGTCGGATGAATTAGTTATAGCCGAAATGGCAAAGGCGCGCAAATTCTGCACACCTGTAGTAAATGGCTGTTTATCTCGAGATTTTGTATAGTAACCCATGAATATGTAAAACTAAAAGTTGTAGAGGACTCAAATATTAACCAGGCTTAATGGTTTGAGTGACGGAATTACGGTTTTGTAAATGGCAAAACCATTTTACGAGACTATAGTTGGCTGTCCAAAAAACAGCCATGATAAACTAAATTAAACCACTAAGATCCTCCATGACTCACCACCACCTTCATCACTATGACCTCACCACCACATCACCATCACTCCAGCACCTTACAAGCACCTCCTTCACCACCTTGTCACCCAACTTGGCCACCAAGTCTCTAAAACCCCTAGTCATCACCCTACCTTCACCATAACCGTCCATCAAGCTTAGCTACACCTCTAGCCCTCAAGAGTAATCACCATAGTTTCCCTTAGTCTTATCCCAGCTTTAACAACTATATCAATTCAAAATTGGCCACCAAGCCATTTTATTTCGGGGGGGGGGGAAATGGGGGGGGGGGGGCCCTATAAAAGCGAAACACCCCATTCATTCTAAATCACACCTCAAATCTTCATTATAAACACAAATGGAGTTCTATCTCAGCCAAGGAAGAAGTAGAAGGTCCCTAAGATCAAAATTAAAGCCAAGAACCAAGAAAAAGAAGCCCTTGAAGTCGTTACTAGGCGTACGAACCCAAAAACCCCATTTCGACCCATTTTAGCTCAAGTAAGCTCAAAATCTTGTTCAATAAGCTCATAATATGTATTAGAACTATCATAAGGTCTAATAGATCCTATATAAACTCTTGTTTGATCCATTGATCCACAAACCCATGCGTTTTGGTTAAAACCCATATAAACGACCGTGTTGATTTTCTAAGTAACGAATCCTTTTTATAAACTTTTGGTACGTTAGAACATCTTTATTTTAGCTTATTTTAGATTATTTTTATAAGCTTAACATGCAAATTCATTTGGAATCTTAAATATGCTTGCATGTACTTTTTAGACTTGTTTTTGCAAATGTATTCATGCTAGGGTATATATTGTACTTTTTGAAATTTATAAACTAGAGGGGCTAAAATTGATATTATACAAAAGTATACTAAAACATTAAGACATATTTTGCCAATTTTTAAGTTAAAGGTTTAAATCTTATATTATACTTATTCTATAAATGACTAACTTGTAAAAGGTTTATAAGAAACCTAGGGTATATATTGCCATTTTTGCATTATTAAAGTATAATGAAATATTTTTTATTATTAGTTATAAAAAATATATATTTAATATTATAAGGCTTGATTTTATTAAACCCGAAACAATTTATCATTATTAAGCACGATCGACGCATTGTAAACAATTACGTTATATATGTAACGTTAACTTCTCATCAACTAGCTTTTGAGAAACTTATAAATTTATCGTATCACGTTACTTGGGGAATTTCATGTGAGGGTTCATTTGGGTTCGTTTTGAGAGTTTACTGGGATTTACGATTTAAAGTAATCATGGCTCCTAAAACGTTTACTACATGACCTCTGATTATGATAGCCGAACAGTGATACATATTTCCTCAAATTAAATAATCAAAGTAAGTGTTTATGTTAAACTTTATAATGTTTTGAAAACTAAGCAATACACTATAGACTTGACATATTACTCAGGTTACGTGACGATGGGGCGCGTTTTCTTCATTTCATATCTTTTTCCACTCATTAGATTTCCTGTTAGGAGAGTTCATAGCCTCGCATTTTAAATCTTTTTGAATACCTTATAACAAAACACCGCATGGGGGATTACATGCTTAAACCATGAAATGAAGTGTTTTCCATTGTATGCCAGATAGTATTATTGCCTACGGCCTTTCACTGCTAATTATTTCTTTACTCATGACACCTCATTGTCACTTGCGAAGTGAACGCGATTATTGTGGATAGATCTATCAGGGTGGACATCTCCGTTGGTGTACCTATACTTTCTGGTACCAATAACACTATATTTGATTATAATGGGTAACTTTGGCAAGTTACCTTTCCACGAGGACATTTGTTCCTCAACCAATGTCACTACGGTGATTTCCATGTTAACGTATTGATATCATGAGCTTAGGGCAATAATACTGTTTTTCCATAATAATTGTATATGCAATTGTTACAAACTATGGGTGTATAACAACGTAACCCACTATGACTTGTATTCAACTATTTATCATAAACCTATGAATTTCACTCAACCATTGTGTTGACCTTTTTGGCATGTTTATCTCAGGAAATTGAGCAACTTATGGCACGGAGTGGCACGGACTTGAAGATGGCTAAATTGTTATCATTCAAACCTTATGTTTCTAGATTTTGGGACCTCTCTTTTGTAAAACTCTGATGAATAAATGAATGATAACTAAATTTTCCAAAACGTCTTTTTAAGCTACCTTCATTTTCTATGATGCCATGACTGTTGTCTCGCCACCTCGCTCCTCGCGACGTCACCACCAGATGTTATTACATCAAATAAAAAAATAACGTTGTTGCTATATTTGTCAAAATGTGGGTGTTACATCTTGTGAAATATTTTCACCAAAAAGCTCCAACTGACTCAAAAGCTTTTAAAGCTTATCAAAAGTTTGATTAAGCATCTCTGAGTTTGGAGCAGTGAAGTTTTCATATTGCTGCTTTAAGAGTTTCCTTTGAGTCTTTTTTATAGCTTCATTCCTACCAAATCTTTTTTCAACAGCTATAGCAAACTTGTCTTAGCCCTATATATAACAGTTAAACTATTAATGATGTTCATTGGGAATGCCCTATCATTTAAAAGTGACTTTCTAGCTTTTACCTTTACTATTCTCTGGCCGTTTTCTTCAGCAGTTGTTTAATAGGCATCTCTGTCACAACACTTCCAAGTTGTTGTTTTTGCAAGGCTGCACCATTTCTCTTATGACATCTCATGTGCAATAGTCTATCATATGGCACTTAATTTGGTTCAATACTTATTCTAGATCTCATACTCACAGGGTTTGGATGAGAACTTTGGATGCAGCCACCATGTGTGCTGTATGACTTGATCAATATCTTTTAAAAAAAGATAGAGCGTGAGTATAAAACAGGTTCTTCTTTCAAAGCTTCTTAACAAGCTCTGATACCACTTGTTGATACCTTCATAGAGATACGTATTCTTAAGCTTGCATAAGGATTAGCTTATACTTACGATAATATCTACACAACATATAGTAAAAGCTTGTTTGAATGTATTAAAGATTATGCGGAATTAATCTTTTATATTAAGAAGAAATTATCAATGAAACAGTATATGTTTAAAACAATTAGCTTCATATATTATTATGATAATTTTACGTATACTCTCAAAGTATTAGGGTTACAAAGACCTTGAAGCTATGAATTATATGATTAAGATTGATTAAAGATGATTTTAATAAGTATAAAACTCTATGCCTTAGGACTTCCTTTTATACACCAAGGAGTTCTACTCGGCTTACAATACTTTCCTAAGTATATAAAATATTTTCTATAAACAACTAATACATATCAAGTAAGAAGTACTAACAAACAATACTAACTTAATACTAGCAGTACTAAATACTTAGAATATTTTCTTGAGCAATAGTAACTCTTCAGCAGCATTAACTTCAAGCAGTCTTTGTACTAGCAGTAGTAACTTTCACTAGCAGCATTAACTTCAAGCATTCTTTGTACTAGCAGTAGTAACTTTCACTAGCAGCATTAACTTCAACTGAGCAGTCTTAACTTTGTACTAGCAGTACTAACTGTGCTTCTAGAGTTGTAACACTTAGCCTATTTTCTATGAAGTCACGAGCAGTGCTAACTTTCTTCAAGCAGTATTAACATAAAATAGTCGAGAGCAAGTAATTATAACAGCATTAAGAAGATTTTTATCCCAACAGGAATTAGAGGAAAACAGCGGTTACATTGCTGGGAAACGGATTCAAAAGTTCTCCACAACTTCCAGGACCATTTGGGCAGTGAACTGTTCTATTTTTTAAATAAGATTACGTTTACTATCTGCTATGGGAGTGGGGCCCTCCACCCCCCCAGATTCTTACCTCGCTATTCCCTCTATGTAGATGGATTATAAATCCTACCTGAATTTTATGCTTTTTTTTTTTTTTTTTTTTTCTCTTTTTTTTTTTTTTTTTTTTTTTTTTTTTTTTTTTTTTTTTTTTTTTTTTTTTTTTTTTTCTTTTTTTTTTCTCACTCTTTTTATTTTTTTCTCTTTTTTTTTTTTTTTTTTTTTTTTTTTTTTTTTTTCTTTATTTAGAGAGCTCTCTTTTTTTTAATAAAGTATTTTATAATAATAATAATAAAAACAACAACTATCTTGGGTTGTGCTGACGGACAATCTTTCGGGTTATGATCATTTTTACTACATTTAGTTGTAATAACTCACTCTATTCCAATGAGAAATGAAGTGTTTGTTGTTATATCAGTTTTGAAGGATTACATCCATTTTATCACATAATGTAAGCTCCATGAATCCAATCATTCATTAATTCATATGTAATAAAATCTAACTTTTAACAAGAACCCTTAGGGTTGTTATTAGCAATACCCTAATAATAATAATAATAATAATAATTAAAATAACATAATAATAATAATAATAATAATAATAATAATAATAATAATAATAATACTACGAAAATGAAGACTGACCTTTTCAAGAATCCAAGTGAGATCGCTGCCCCCAAACTCATGAAGAAACTGGCAGATTTATATTTCACACATGTTACTTAAACTGCAGAATCCACTTTTTCCTTATCTCCTCGACAAATGGCTTTATGGCAATCTCAAATGGAGGATCACACTTTTGACTGGCTTAGGGTGGTTCTGATTTCTGGTTTGGGACAGACTATGAATAGTAAGACTCACCGTTGTGTGTTATGCTATTGGTTAGGCGTTCTCCTATTTTCTGTTCCGAAACCATGCTCAGCTTGCTCCAGGGTCTTTACGGGGGATATTTATGGAGACCTTGCTGTATCATGTACCGGTATTATTGGTATTAAACATTGGCACAACGTTATGCATGATACCCTTATTGACATCTGTTTTCGTTTGGGGATTTCGGCCGGTAAGGAAGTTGATATCGGGCTTGGTGGAGGGCGTGACAAACCCCTACGTCCGGCGGATATGTTATTATACTCATGGGACATAGGGCCTTATGTGTGTGTGGATTTGACAGGGTCCTCGCCTTTAACGCAAACTGGGTTGACTGATTTTATACCCGGTCGTGCGGTGATGGACGTGACACATCGTAAACGCGTCAAGTATGAGGCAAAATGTCCAGATATTGGATATGGTTTTCTCCCCTTTTCATTTTCTTCGCTTGGGGAATTAGAGAAGGATGCGGTGGCCTCGCTGAAACGGATCCGAAAAGTTATATGTGACTCAAGACATTGGGGCACGGGCTGCCGTTCATATTTTTAATAGGATTAGTTTTGCTATAGCTTAAGGAGTGGGGGCTCAGATTGTGAGAACTCGTATTTTCTGAAGGTAATATTTTATTCAAATTTATTGCTCGTTTCATAAAATAATAGCTTTATATTATTTTTTTTCTTTTTCTTGCCATGACAGTAAATATTGTCATTTTTCACCGTCTCGATTTCATTTATTCATTTCTATTTATCAAGAAAGCCACGTGCCCACAAAATTATCCCGAATGAGATTTTAATTCATTTTTCATGTTTTACCATGTTTTCGTGAGGTTTCGTATTTTAGGACTTAATTTACGTTTTTACCTAAAGTGCAGGGCTAGAGCTTCTATTTATCTATGTTAACATTTAAGTAAATTCAAGTTATATTTAAAAAATTTGCACATAGTTCTTTTTTTCCTTTCTTCTTTGGCCTGCTCCATGTGACAATCAACTAACAACATTATATTATATTTTATCACCCGTAATTATACCACACACTATTTTTTACTTAACCATTTAAACCATATTTTTTCACACAATTTCAAAACAAAAAAAAATACAACCTCTTTCTTCCATCCCTTCTTTCTGCCGAACACCCTCTCCACAACCAACCTCATCAAAAGCTATTACTTCACTCACCAATTCAATAACAATTACACCTTTATAAATTCCTTGTATTATCCTCATTCCAATGATAAAACAAGCACTAAGCAAGACTTTCTAAATTTTAAGGATTTGGAAGATTTGGATGTTTACGAAGATTTAATGGCGGTTAATCATATGACTAGGAGGTGTTTGATTGATTGAAAGTCCGTCTGGTCGGCTTTAGATTTTATAAAAAAATATACTTATTGGGTGTGTGTTTGGAGTCTCCTAGCCTTCTCGGAGCAAGACTCAAACCATAGGGTTTTGGGTTTTATTCATCTTGGGTTCATAATTTTTGCTTACTTGATAGGTACACTTTTAGTCCCCTTCCTTCTTTTGTTTTAATTTTCTACATGCTTCATGTTATACATTGATTGTAGCTTATTGAGTCTTTATTTTTGTAAATAAGAAATTGATATTGTATGATGTACCTATGATAATTTTGATGTCATATGATCATGGTATGAGTTTGTGGCTTTGTAGAGGCTTGATGTTGATTTAGAGCGAATTGGTAATAGATTTAGGCTTAGAAAAACCACTGGAAATTAGTGTTGTATTAGGACTGGTCTATGCCTAATTTTTTTTAAAAATCTACAGGTACATTTCTCTTTAAAAATTGATGCCCAAAGATGTATACGTGTATGTGGTGAGTGGGATGCTCATGGAAGTGTCGGATGACGTAAATGGCCTGGACCGTTTTTACTAAATGGGTCAAAAACGGAATATGGTCAAAACGTTGTAAAAGTCTTGGGTTAAAGGTGAAAAATGGGGTAATTTTATAAATTCCTCCCACTAGGCTAACTTAAAAATAGAATCCTCCTCTCTTCTGGAATCACCATTAAAAGCCTATTTATGGATAATTTGTATTAATGACTAAAAACGGCAAATGTCATTTAACGTTTCAAAAGTCCAAATTGTAGTCGGTTACTAAAATTTGATTTCCCGTTGATTGGTAAAAGTTTAAAAGGTGTGGCTGGACTTTTTGGATAGGTAGAGAGTAGAGCTTTCAAATGGTAAAAACCTCCCACCTGTAGCCTTTGTACATTTTGAGTTATGACTCGATCAAGGCAAGGTATTCCAGAATTTTGGTTTTATTCATAACTTTTGGGTGAAAAAGAGTTTAAAATGGAGTCGATTAAGTTGGGGTAATGATAATAATCATGGGTTGAGACTTAATTACCTTCTGTAATACAGTAGGTAGGGTCCAAGTGATGAAAGTTTAGGTGTGGTTTAGTTTGATTGCGGCGACTTGCAAGCCTTTGCACATACCATGATCCGTAACTTTTACATTAGACATTGATTAGTAGCTAGGAATTTCGGCAAATTTCCAATATTGCAAGATTAGAAGTTTTATAAGTTAGCAAGGATTCTCATCATTGAATTTTTGGGTCATATGAGATTATATATACATGTTTTCATGAATTATGATATAAATATAAAAGTATGCACATATGATTATCGTTTGGTTCCTAAAACATGGTTTATTATTATTATTATAGGTCGGGTTTAACTTGTCGCTTCCTTCTTTTCACGTGGTTTCTCGGTTAACACCTCTTTTTCACGGTGAGTACATAGCCCCCTTTTTCCATGAATGTTGTTTTATAAATTGCGGGGTGAGATTACATGATTGGAACACAAGTTTTTATGAAATTGTATGCTATCATGAACAAATATGTTATTATTGCCTAAGTCCCTTTCTGCTAGTTGTTTGCCCCGGAAATCATGAACTGTTAGATCACATAAGTGAGCGCGAATGTTATGGGTGGATCCACTGGGACTGACTATCCCCGTCCGTCATGATTAAGGTTTGTACAGCCTGTGACGCATTTACATTTGAATACTTGAGGTAGTTGCAGAATACCTTACATTAGGGGCTCATGAGTTAAGGTTTCAGTGTCATGTACTTAGTGCAATAATACTTGATTTTCCCATGAAAATATTGCCTACTTGTGTTCCCATTTTCCATGATATTTATATAAACCTATGTTATTCACTTAACTTTTGTTGACGTTTTTCTCATGTTTAATCTCAGGTAATAATACTTGATTTTGAA